>JAMPIV010019744.1:0-30000 GCA_024509875.1 Oreohelix idahoensis | reverse complement strand
GACTAAAACAAAATTCACTACTATAAGTATCAACAACTATTGCAGAACAACACCACCTCCCACAAACAGGAGAAATAATTGAACAATACCCAGTCATCTATCCCGGACAGGAGTTAAAACGTCCAGTAATAAAAACCACACTCATGGATAGCTCACTATTAAGAGACACAAACTCAACAGTACTTAAAACAGCTACTTTAGAGTATAAACCCTAGCACTGCAATACATGTATGCACAGGTGGCTCAGCATTCAAGGCCACCATAAATGCTGGACTTGGAGCGTATGTGAAATACCCAAAAGGCAGCACACTAGAAATATATGACCCATGCAGAGAATTCAGTACTAATTACCAAGCAGAGATTACAGCAATAAACACCACACTCACAGCAACAGACAACCAATTCAAACAGGAAATCCATATACCTTCAGATATCATAATCTTCGCTGATTCAAAATCAATACTTCAGGCTTTATAAGAATACCTTCAAACTGAAAATAAAGAAATAATACAGCTGGCCGAAACAACTGGCAACCTGCTGAAAAAATACGACATCATAGTCACTGTCCAGTGGCTATCAGGGCACACAGACATACCAGGCAATTTTCAGGTTCTGGGCGACATTGGAAGTGACCACAAACCACTACTCACCACTATAGGCACCCCCAGTTAAGCACGTTTCAAGCAGAGAACTCGCAGACTATTCCATGAAACACGGGATCGTCTCCTAGAAAACATTAATACCAACTGTGTTGAAACATTCAATGAAGAACTGATGAAATCAGTTTTGAATGCAGCATCTCAGTCCATCCCACGGGCCAGACGAAAGCCATATAAACCATTCTGAACAATGAAATACAAATTACTATAACTGAAAGGAACAAAGCAAGAACAATACTTGAGACCACACTTTCACAAGAGGCAAAGATTCAATACAAAAAAGCATATGCCAAAGTAAAACTTACAGTTAAAAAGGCTAAACGAGATAAATGGACAGAAACATGCTCCAACTTAGATCTCAACAAGAATGGAAATAAAGCATCTTCTTCTTCTTCGATCCATAACCGCCAACCGTCAAAGCAGTCAGCAGCCATCACGCTTGGTGGCGTCTTGTAGGGCAGCAACAAATTGATTCCACTCTGCTCGGTCGGCGGCCATCCTTCGTACAATGCCCCAACTGTGGTTCATTCTTTGCATCTCAGCTTCCAAAGTTCTCCGCCAAGTTGTTTTTGGTCGACCTCTCTTTCGCTTTCCCTCGGGGGTCCATAGCATAGCTGTTCTTGTGATGGTATCAGGGTCCCGAAATAAAGCATGGGCCTTAGTAAATAATCTTTCTGGAGAAAGTAGAAAGATGAATCCAAAGTTATTGATAGACGGAAGGAACATGTAGCAAGATTTGGTACCACTTGCTTCGTATGTGAAAAAATGTGTAACGAGACACACACAGCGATAAGAGTGCAGGGACAACGCGGTGGGTCTTGCTTTGAAGTGACGGTGGACTGAAATATTGCGTTTCGTCTAGCCGAAAGTGTAGAAAGGAGCGAATATATGCAACATGGCCGACCTTAAAAATTTGCATTGGTAGGAAAGAAAATCTAAAGCTACAAGAGCAAGCTTGGAGGAGGGACATTTAAATAATAATTCACCAAAGGAGATAAAGTATGAATGATATCCAAAAGGATATTATTCAAATGTAAGTAGTTTTAAAAATAATTAATATTTTTCATCGTCATAACATCTGCTAAAAGTTAGCTCATGATCTTTGAAAATTTATTTTAAATTCATACCTCAACGGATTTCGATAAAACATGGATAGAATGAACGCTTCCTATTGGGAAAATGAAAGGAAACCTAGGAAGGAAGGAAAGATATAAGTGTGTAGTGAAAAGAAGAGAAAACAAATACAGATAAAGCACAGATTGCCTCAAACCAAGAAATTAAACGAAAATCTAAGCGGCTTTCAGACGGTGCTTTCTCGTATGGGAGAGTCGCCCAAATATAAGGACAGAGCGGCCCGTTTAAAATCACACACACAAAATCCAGACGCCAGAGTGAGAGACTGGAAGACATCTGCAAGAAAAGTTTTTTTCACTCTGTATGCAGGGCAGATATACTTCATCAAATACAGCCTCAACGTGTGTTTATTAATCCTAGAGGGTTTTATGATCGTTCCTGATCGAGCTCATGATCGAGTGCGTGAGGACCTTTGATCCTGCTAACTGGAGCCTAGTGGTCAAATAATCTTCAACACCTTAGTCCCCCCGTAGTTATAGGGCGGGATTGAAGGAAAGTCTTATTGAATACCAGTGTGTCTCAGGAACCTCGAACAGACGTGGCGTAATGCATGATGAGTTTATATGTATCCAATCCTACAAACACTGTGAGCGGTTTCAATAGTTACTGTCAATGATGAAAAAGGCTAGAGACTAGATAGCAAGAATTATCAAACTAATGTGACAGACTTTATAATTTCATTGGAAGATACATCCAAGACTTTTTACTATTATTTATTTTAATTTGTAAATATAAATAATCATACATTTTACCATCGTCCAACACCCATTTCTCATTACAAGGCTAGATAGATGTACATAATAAATTATGAAATTTTACTCATTTGACTTGGTAAATTTTTAACTGTTAAATTTTGAGTTACTTTTTCTAATTTAATTATATTATCACATAGGGTTACTATAGCGAAAGTGGCGCAGTATACTTCTGAAGCCTAAATCTATTGTCCAGCTCAGAGTATTCACAGCCGTAACTCAATTGTGATACCAGTGTACTTCTCTGGCACTGGGACTTCATACTTTTTGGAGAGAAATTCTACTTCTTCTCTACCATCATCATCACACTAGAAAAACCTTTCGCTACAGAATACAATCGCTAAATACCAAAAGAAAGTAGAAGACTTCAACAATTACTTTGCCACTGTGAATAGAGCAGGAAAACTCACAGAGCTGGACAGGAAATAACTATACCAGTTAAAGAAACAAGAGAAAGCTTCAACAGTCAATGCCTCCCTATTCGAAGAAGAATTTAGCATGAAAGAGTTGGAGCCAGCCCTGAAGAAATTAAAGCTTAGAAAGTCCCTAAGGGCGGACAAGATCTATAATGAAATGCTACTCCACCTGGGCCCATCTGGGAGAGAAGCAATCCTCAAGCAAATCAATAAGACATGGAGATCAAGCAAACTCCCAAAAACTTGGAGGAATGCGCTCTTTGTCCCCATTTTAAAAACCGAAAAACCCCCAGATGAACCCAAAAGCTATCGTCAGATATCTCTAACATCGTGCTTGGACAAAATTGCTGAAAGAATGAAAAACACACGTCTTTATTGGTTCCTTGAGAGTTCCAGTATTCTGTGTCATGAACAAGCAGGCTTCAGAACCAGCAGCTACACAGAAGACCAGCTTTTCCAGTTGACGCAGAGAATTCATGATGGCTTCCAGAATAAGAAACATACTGTGGCCATCTTCTTTGACCTCCAGCGGGCTAATGATCGTGTATTGAGAAAAGGCCTCCTGATGCAGATGATTGGCATGGAAATTTATGGCAGGTTAGACAACTGGATAAAATATTTTTTGATTGATCGAACAATCCAGCCAAAGATAAACAATGCAATCTCATCTAAAGAAGTCTTCTAGGAGTGCTTACAACAAGGCTCATATTTATACTGCACTCTATTTCTCATCTATATCAATGACTTGGCCGACCAGATCAAAGCCGAAAAAGCTTTTTACGCTGATGACCTGGCAATATGGCTGAGTCACGAGAATGTTGAAAGTGAAGCTCAAAGACTAAACGGAGATATTAGAAGACTGCATGAGTACTGCCAAACACGGAAAGTAAAGGTCAGCTATACAAAGACTAAAACCATATTCCCAAAATGCCTCAATTTACGTGTAACGGGACCCTTTACCTTTACATTTTATACAAAGACTGTGTACACTATCTTTACCAAAAGCCATAAAGTAGCCAAGAAGAGTATCATCCAAGTGACAAAAGAAGAACATCCCTTGGATCTTGGAATCACACGATCGGCAGCTCAGCCACAAGAACCATATTGAGAATACAAAGAACAAAGCACTAAGTGACTACAACAAATGAAGAAGATTGCTGGCACTACATGGGGATCAGATAAGGATACTCTGAAAGGTTTGAACTTTGGATATGTCTGTTCTGTGATAAAATACAACAACTCACTGCTTACAACCTGCTCCAAAACAAACCTAGAGTCTCTCGACAGAGTGCAAAGCAATGCCCTTCGACTAACTAGTGAAGCTATGAGATCATCTCCAACTGCTGCATGTTAAATTCACACAAATGTAAAACCCCTTGGGTTGCGGAGGGATAAAGCTGTTTCAGAGGTTGATGAAAGATGTAAGAAAATGAACCGAAACTACCCCAACAGGTACGTTGTAGAAAACTTGGTACACAAGACAAGAATAAGACACAAGTCAGTCTTACACTATGTCCATGAAAACAAGATAGATACCACCTGCCAGAAAGAAGACAAGATATACAGAAAGTATTAAGGAATTTACCACCACATACCCGCTTAAAAACAAAAGAAGTACAGATGAAATTAGTAGATGGAACAACCAAACAGTCCGACCCAGTCAGTCTTATGAGTGTGTCACAGAACATTTTCATGAGTATGAATGATGATAGTGGTTGGTGTAAAGGGTCACTGAACTGATGTTGTAAACACTTGGTTAAGTGTAACTCAAGTATTGAGTTCATGTCTGACTTTATGTCAACATGGTATGACTTGTGCATGCGTTGGGAGAAAGCATGTAGTGAATACAAGTCTGGTGTGACTGAGTTAGTCTGTGTTTGGCAGCCGAGCGGTACGCTCGAGTCTGTGATTAGTAGCCAAGCTGTGAGCTCGTATTGTGTGACTGTGGAGAAACACAGATGTGATTATTCGAATATGTGAGGAGTTATTTATTATATATTGTGTAGGTCCTACATGAAAGGAAGCCACTGGCATGAAAACGGATGCCCTGACCGCAAAACACGAAACCAGAATTGGTTTTTTGGAATGTCAGAACCATGAATGAGGCAGGAAAGCTGAGACAGATCACAGCAGAGATGAGGAATTATAAACTACATATCCTGGGAATAAGCGAGAGCAGATGGACAGGGATGGCAAGAATAAAAACAGCTACAGGAGAAACAGTACATTATTCTGGTAGAGAGGATGGTCAGCACAACGAAGGTGTAGCCATTATCCTGAAGAAAGGAATGGAAAGGTCTTTACTGGAATGGAAACCCATTAACAATAGACTAATAAGAGCAAGACTGAGAGGGAGATTCACCAACACCACAATTATACAATGCTACGCACCAACAAATGACAGCGATGAAGAGATCAAGGATGAGTTCTATCAACAGGTACAAAAGGAAATGGAAACTGTACCCAGGTACGATCTTATTATAGTAATGGGAGACCTAAATGCGAAAGTTGGAACACACAATAATTACAACGAAAAAATTATGGGGAAATGCGGCAGTGGAACAGTAAATGAGAATGGGGACAAATTAATAAGCTTCTGCAGTATTAACAACCTGGTCATTGGAGGAACACTTTTTCAACACAAAGAAGTGCAAAAGTTAACATGGGAATCACCAAACGGACGAGACAAAAACCAGATAGATCACATAATGATCAATGGCAGATGGAGACATGCACTACAAGACGTGAAAGTAAGAAGAGGCGCAGAAGTGGGAAGTGATCATCACCTAGTAGTAGCAAGACTGAAGGTAAAACTCAGAGCTGCTGGACCAGTTGCAGTCAAACAAAAAAGATACAACATCACGAAACTGAAGGATCCCCTCACCAGAAAAACTTTCGTGGTCGACGTAAAGAGAAGATATGAGATTACCAAAAGCCAGGAAAGAACAGAGACCGATGATGTAGACCAGAGATTCCACACCATCTCAACAATATACAAAGAAAGCAGCGAGTCATGCTTGGGATTCCAGGAAAGAAAGAGCCAAGACTGGATAACACCAGAAACGTTAAACACCATAGCGAAGAGAAAGGAAATGAAAAGATAGAAAGCAGAAGCTAAGTCTCCCAGGTTAAAGGCAATATATAGTGAACAGTACAGTCAGCTGGACAAGAAAGTAAAACGTCAAACTCGTGCCAACAAAAGGGCATTTCTGGATGACCTTGCAAGACAGGCAGAAGAAGCAGCACTGAGAAATTAACAAAGCACAGTTTATAAAATAACTAAAGCTATCAGTGGAAAACGAGGTGCAAACAAACATAACGTTAGTAAGAGACAAGCAAGGAAATCTCATCACCACAGCACAGGGGCAGGAAACAAGATGGGCAGAGCACTTCAGAGAAACACTGAATAAGGAACCACCAGAGACTCAGCTGAATGTTCCTGAGGCTGAAAGTGACTTAGACGTAAATACAGACATTCCACGTAAAGAAGAAATCATCACAGCTATCAAAGGACTAAAAAATGGAAAAGCGCCTGGTCACGACAATCTAAATGCTGAGCTATTCAAGACAGACCCTGAACTAGCAGCAGAACTATTAGAACCACTATTTGCACAAGTCTGGGAAACTGAAACAACACCAACAGAGTGGAGTAAAGGAATAATTGTCAAATTGCCCAAGAAGGGCGACCTTGCAGACTGCAACAACTGGAGAGGAATTACCCTCCTCTCAGTTCCCAGCAAAATACTAAGCAGGATAATCATCCAGAGAATTTCAAAAGCAGTTGACCACAAACTGAGGAAAGAACAAGCGGGCTTCAGAAAGAACAGAAGATGTGCAGATCATATATTTACCCTCAGGAACATTATAGAGCAGTGCTCAGAGTGGCAGAGACAGCTGTACATTAACTTTGTTGATTTTGAAAAGGCTTTCGACAGCATACACAGGGACAGCCTATGGAAAATTCTGAGGGCTTATGGAATTCCCAACCGCATTGTTTCCATCATAAAAAGCCTGTATTCTAACTTTACGTGCAGTGTTGGATTGAGTAATGTAACTTTCGAAGTGAAAACAGGAGTACGACAGGGATGCCCCTTGTCAACAACATTATTTTTGACAGCCATAGATTGGGTGATGCGCCGGATAACAGAGAACAGTCCAAGAGGAATAAGATGGACTACATTTTCTACATTGGAAGATCTGGAATATGCAGATAACATCGCACTGCTAGCACATTCACATCAACACATCCAGGAAAAAACGGATAGACTTAATAAGTATAGTCAGCAGGTGGGCTTGAACATCAACCTAAAGAAGACAGAGGTCATGACGCTCAATGTGAGTAACCCTGAGCCCATATCAGTAAGGAATCAACAACTGGAACAGACAGATGCCTTCACATACCTAGGATGCATAGTAACACCAGACGGTGGAGCAAGCAAAGACATCAACAACAGAATGAACAAAGCAAGAACAGCCTTTTTTAGCCTAAACAACATCTGGAAGTCCTCTCAGTACAGCACAAGCACAAAATTAGGATTATATCAGAGCTGTGTGCTTTCTGTGCTTCTCTATGGCGCAGAGAGCTGGAGAGTTACAGAGAAGGAAATGTCGAAATTGTCCTCTTTTCACACAACATGCCTAAGGAAAATTCTCAGAATCTTCTGGCCAAACACCATCAGCAACCAAGAACTACTTATTCGGAGTAACCAGGAAGACATGCACACCATCATAGCTGGCAGACGCTGGAGTTGGGTTGGCCACGTCCTCAGAAGGTACCCTGATACCATCACAAGAACAGCTATGCTATGGACCCCCGAGGGAAAGCGAAAGAGAGGTCGACCAAAAACAACTTGGCGGAGAACTGTGGAAGCTGAGATGCAAAGAATGAACCACAGTTGGGGCACTGTACGAAGGATGGCCGCCGACCGAGCAGAGTGGAATCAATTTGTTGCTGCCCTACAAGACGCCACCAGGCGTGATGGCCGCTGACTGCTTTGAGGGTTGGCGGTTATGGATCAAAGAAGAAGAAGAAGAGGTCCTACATATTGTATAGGCGAAGATTATTGAACCGCCTAGAAGTGTTCCTGTTGGAACCACATGTATACTCTGTTCGCGGAGAACAGTATAGGGCGTTGCAGTGTCCGCCCCTGGAGCTACTGGAAGAAAGGCGACGTGTTTCCCGCCTTATAGCTGTATTGGAATAATACAGGCGTTGTTGAATTCCCGCCTGGATGAGATTCTGGGAGAATCTAGATGGCGATGCTTAATGCCACCAACCACTAATAATAAGTGGATAACACCTGGATGGTGTTATGATTGTGCGAGGAAGGTATGCCGCACCGAGGACTTTATATGTAACTGTTAGTGTGTGTGTTCGTGTCAAGTCATTTCGTGAACACGAGTGTTCAGAGTTATTTCCTGTAGGCAATGTCAGCCTGGAGGTGAGTCAGTATGCTTGTTACATGTACTTGATTTCCAATCTAATAAATGTCTAGGAACTGTACCCGTGGCGTTGGGTTAATTCGTACGAGCCATTGTTGATCCTCATGTACATACAACCCATGCCCACCATAATAATAGTGTTCCTGACAAGCAGGATACATCCTTTATATCCTGACAACTAGGAACGGCGTTTAAACAGTTTCTGACAGAGTGCATTACAAAGAATCATTGATGCCTACCCTGAAGAATGGTAGAATGTCTATACTGACGGATCTGCGTTTAAAGCCACCATCAAAGCAGGTTATGGAGTCTACATATGTTACCCAAATGGACCCTCCGACGAGCTGTTTGATGCATGCGGGGAGTTTTGCTCCAGCTACGAAGATGAAATCAGTGCACTGAGAACAGCCGTATACCATCTGAAGACTGTATTCGATGTCTTTTCCTCAAAGGCTCAAAACAGTGTCATTTTTACTGAACTTCTTCTTCGTTCGTCCTGAAAAGGACGTTGGTTGGTGTTGTGTCCGTTTACAGCGAAGCTGCGATATTTGCGCCTTTCGGCCGACACATCCGATTTCAGCACGGCATTTTTGGGACCGAGTTAGCCTTCCCTCTTTTATCCCTACTCACTCAGCCAGACTGCAGTGATGCAGCCTGTTTCCAGGACCACCACTTGGAGGTGGAATAGGGTCTTGGTCAGCTCTGGTTCGCTGACCCTGACGCAAGTAGTCTAGCTATGGGTCGCTGACTGCATTCCTCACTGTTGACGCGTCTTAGGTCCCACTGACTCAATATCTGCCATTCAAGCTCTGGAAGGCAGTGGACATTGTAGAACTGAATTAGCCAAACTATTTCTTGTGTATGCTTTTGCACACAGGCGTATGTCCGTTCTTTATTCGAGATACGGCTGTCTGCATTAGCTAGTTTTTGTGCGTCAAATCACTTGTATTGAACGCCGCGATATTATTACGTAATTGGTAACTTTATGACGTATGTGTCGTCTGCCCAACGGCTAATTTTCTGGGCCTGTCTTTGTTGTACGTCGACCACTGAGGACGTTTATTTTATGCTCCTGATCCGTGGAGACTTTATTTCAAGTGGAAATGTTTGAGAGGCCGCCACTAAGTTATTATTGCCCATAACGGTTCACTATCTTAACAGAGAAGTATAGTAACTAGTTTATTGAAGTTTTTTCGTAACGATGTCGTCAGTAACTAATGATGCCGCAGGACTTGGGTCACGTCATGTTCGAACTGACCTCTAGTCATAACGGCCAGAATTGATATGCATTCCTCCGTTGTATGCTATATTGTATGCTTCTACAATCGACGGACACTGGACGTCTGAATGCAAAATATGATTGTTATTACTACATGTTTGAAAGATAAATGTTTCGTTGGACTTGACCTGATTCGCATTATCGTCGACTGTGTTGAAATTATCACGTTATATGGCATGCCAGTTGTGTTGAATCTACTAAGCCGACGACATTTCCGTTTCAAGCACGATAATCTTTATTCTGCAGTCACTACATCCAAATAATAACACAGAACTGTTTTCGCAACACTAATCCTGGATGCTGATCGGCGCATCCCTTCCATTGGCATCAGAATGGTTATGCAGTGGATCCCTGGCCACTCAAATACACCAGGTAATGACAGAGCAGACAGGTTAGCAAAGAAGTGAACAAGACAAGAACAACAACTCACAGCAACAACTTTCCAAACAGCCAGATCATTCATATGAACAACAAACAACGAAACGTGGCTGAACAGATGGCCATAGGAAACACCGGAAGAGAGGTTTACATGCATATGGCTGGTCCTGATCCTAACGACAACATCCGCCATCTTACAAGGGGGGATCAGGGCACGATTTTTTGGCTCAGATTACAATATATACCACTCAACAGTCACTTAACACAACAGTCCAACCACAACACTCTCCAGAGTGCCAGTTATGTACCTACGAAACTGATGACCACCACCTTTTTGAGTGCTCAGTACTCGATGATGTTAGGAAAATGCTCCTTCCTCCCAGGCCAGATAAGTGGAACACCTTGTACGGAGAAACAAAACAACTTGTGAAAACATGCAGATAGCACTACATGGCATTGGGTCGAAGGGCGTGAGCCCAAGCGCCGCTGGATGGATCAATAACAACAACAACAACATACCTCTGATGCAAAGTAACACCAGACGGTGGAACAAGCAAAGACATCAACAACAGAATGAATAAAGCGAGAACAGCATTTGCCAGTCTAAACAACAACTGGAAGTCCTCTCAGTACAGCACAAACACCAAATTAAGATTATATGAGAGCTGTATGCTTTCTGTGCTACTCTATGGTGCTGACATACTGGAGAGTAACAGAGAAGGAAATGTCGAAATTGTCCTCTTTCCACACAATCTGCCTAAGGAAAATTCTCCGAATCTTTTGGCCGAATACCATCACCAACCAAGAACTGCTTATTCAGACCGACCAAGAGGACATGCACACCATCATAGCTGGCAGACGCTGTCGTTGCGTTGGCCATGTACTCAGAAGAGGCCCTGACACCATCCAAAGAACAGCTATGCTGTGGACTCTTAAAATCAAGAGAAAGAGAGGCCGACCAAAAACAACTGGCGGAGAGCAGTGGAGACGGAAATGCAAAGAATGAACCAGAGCTGGATCACTGGACGAAGGATGACTGCCGACCGAGCAAAGTGGAAGCAGTTTGTTGCTGCCCTACAAGACGCCACCGGGCGTTATGGACACTGGCTACTTTGACAGTTGGCGGTGTGGCAGGGGAAGCAACAGATGGTTTAAATTAGGGCAGTTAGGTATAAGCAATACGATAAAGGACAAGAAGGTTGTCCTGAGGTGGATGCGCATAAAACCTCCCGGATGAAGGTTAGATTAGTGAATAGAGTTCACGGTGCACGCTCTTAGCGGCAGTTGAGAAAACGAGACATCGAGAAGCGCCAGTGAGACAGGCAGGTCGCACGAACTTAGATAACTGTTGTGCAAGGTGAACCCGCCATCTTGACAGACATAAGCTTGCTCATCGAAGTTTGCTAACTCCATGATCTGTGGGGGACAGACTCAGCGGCATCATGCAGTAGAAGATAATAACTAAAATAAGCAGACAAGTAAGGAACGAATTTATGAAGGAAATTCGTTACCAAGAGAATTGATCATCTTGACGAGGTATGTAGAGATTCGATAGCTAAGAAGTTCAGTGGGTCAGCCTTGGGAGGCCAGTGATAGAATATCAGGAAAAGTATTCATCCCCGGAGATGCCCGGTTTTAACAATCAATAACCTGAACGTTATAAGAATATACGAATAGATGATATTAGTCAAGGAAGTGATAAGTATTGAATCAGACAGAATTATAAACGAGAGCGTTATGTAGAAAGCTCAGTAGTCATAATCAAGTAGACTTTGTATTCAATGAAATTGTTCTACAAGACCAAAAGTGATGGTCGATATGCTATATGACAACCAAAGTACATTTTGTAAATAAACTGTGTTCCGACGAGACCAGGACTTAGCCATCTAGAGTTACGTGGATAAATGTATTGGTGTGACACTCTGTCTGTTTATACGTTTTCGTCGTTCACCGTTGAAGCAATAAACTTGGGTAGAAAAGGCAGTGACATACTTGAAACAATACAAGAGTAGGCTGTCACAGCGGCTAAGAATCATAGAAGAAGATTAGCACTTGAAAACAGACGTTTTAGATTGTCTTTCTAAGGAAGAGCTTTCTTAAATTTCAGACATTCTAGCAGGTGTTTGAAAAGTGATTATACATTTTCTGTTCAGTAAACTACGCAAAATCTAAACTAGTGAAACAATTTTTATTATTTTAACTCAGCACTTAGAAAATAAAGCATACCTTGGCAAGTTAAATTATCCTTGGGATTGAGCCTCATTCCTTTCGGGCAAAAGCACGTCTCTGTAGAATTTTCAACAACGCAGGCGTGGGAGCATTTCTTTACTTTACATTGTTGCTGATCTGAAAATGTCATTTAAAAAAAACGATTCAAAATTAAGTGTATTCCAATGACTCCTGCTCATCACTTTCTTCCTTAATGCCACGAGTTGATTTATTTACTTCTGGAATCAAGACACTGCTAAAAAAAACTATAATCTGTCGAAGAGACGATGACTTGTGGGTAGATCAAAGCTGCTAAGGAGATAATGAATTAAAAAAAAAAAAAAAAAATTGTGGTAAAGGCCCAGTCCCCATAATGAAGTGTTAAAGTTGTTGTTGTTGTTTTGATGAGTTGATGGGTGGAGATCGGGCACTAAACACTGACCATTATTGCCTCTTCTCATTCCATCTTGGTCTACCCTGTTCAACCTGAAAGTTGGTTATAATTGGGGTATTTAGTGTCATTTTATTTACTAATTTTGTATTTAATTTAAATAACTATTGTCTTTTGCAGTAGCTGATTTTTGTTTATATTAGCATTTGTCCATTTTATTTTCTCTTTTGTATTGTTTATAGATAACTATTGTCCTTTACACTTGGTTTTAATTTGTATTAGTATTTGTTCTTTTTGAGTTGTTACCCTCTTTTTTTTTTTTTTATATATATACCTCGTTGTCTTTCCTTGTCCTATGAGTTGTTAGTTAGTTTTTTGTTAATGCTTTGTTAGTTCTTGTTGCTTAATTTCTATTTAGTTGAATGTTTTTTCCAGAAGTACTAACCTTATATGTTTTCCTTTGTTTTATGTATATATCTTTTAAGTATTGATTGGGCATCTCTTGGGGCATCTATACTTAAAACCTTATCACCTGTCATGTCTATATTGTGATTTCTATAGTAAGTTTTTAATTCAAGCCTTTGTTGTTCGTACTTTTTACAGTGGATCAGGTAGTGGTCTATGTCATTCTCTTCCTGACATTCTTGGCAGTGTGGTTCCTCTATCATAAAGTATGCTGCACCGAGACGGAGACGCCACAGTTTTTTGTTTGATGGTATCTTTAATTCTTCTCTGACCTGGCACGTCCTCGTTGGTTCTTTCAGCAGTGTGAACGCGTGTCTGCCTTTTTTACTTTTCTTCCATGTTGTCTTCCATTCCTCGTTTATAGTTATCTTCACTTGGCTCTTGATCTCCGACCTTCCCAGTCCTGCTCTTATATTGTTTTTACTTGTTCTTCCATTCTTGGCGTTCTGATCTGCCAACTCGTTACCAGCAGTACCTATGTGTGCTGGAACCCACACTAGCCTCACACTACATCCTCTGTTCCCTAGTGATGTATTAATTGCTAGAATTTCTTCCTTTATGTCTGGCCGGCTACATTTACCTGGGTGTTCTAGTGCTTGTAGTGTTGATAGTGAGTCTGTAAATATCGTAACAGCTTCGGTGGGTTATCTTTAATCATTTCTAAACGTTTCAGAAATGCTACCATCTCTGCGGTAAAAATCAAAGCCCCTTCACTTACACTGTAGCTCTTTTATTCTCCATTGTGGTATTACCAAGTGTTAAAGACTCCAGTCAGTACCTATTTATATCTGGGTAGATTGGAGCGTCACGCTACCACGTTTTCGAGCCCGGAACACGTTAAACTTTGCCATGAGTGGTATGTACTCTAAGGGGGGGGTCGTTAAGGGCAGATTAACATATGACGTCACGCAGTGAGGGGTGGGTGGAATCGAAATTTTGTGTGACGAAGTGGGATGAAGGGGGAAGGAGGGTTTAAAGAAATGTGACGTCACGCAACAAATACTAGTACAGATCACTTCTGTTTCCATAAACGATGTCTGAACAAAATAGATTTAGTAACCTCATTTCTGATAGTCTACTTTTATCCGGACAGCGAAAGGTTTTTATGAGTATAATTGTCAGTAGAAGTTACTGATAGAACAGAAAAAAGAATTATGTCTGAAAAGACTTTAGTCCCAGTGTCAGAGAAGAGCACTGGTATCACAGGATAGTCACGGCTCTGAAGGTCTCTACTTCAGATAGCAATCAGATAAAAGTTAGATCCTAAGATGTCACCTTTGCTAGTAACTACCTATGATACACTAGTCAACAAATTTTCAAAAGTTATTTGTACCAGAAATTAAATATACCATTTCTCATTGATTTTGACATGCGGATTTCAAATATCATAATGAAATTCACCAATTGGCTCTGGTTTATTTTTAAATGATGAATTTACATTACAGTAATACAAATAATGTATGCTTGTTTAATTCTCTGGGGTGAACAGCCAGTCTTTCTACTTTAGCATTATAAAAATTGTGGTTACATACTCAATTAATTGATATTTCAACATAAAATGATAGAAAAAATAAAAACATTATTTAAAGTTAACATATCATGTTTTAAAAAGGCACATTTGAACCCATTCCGTCATTATTCAGTCGCTGTTCGAGCTCTCTTTGCTTGCTTCTTGTAGTCAATCGATGAGGTGTCTCTTGTCACAGTCTAACAGTAATCAGCAAGCATTGAAGGGCTCCAATTGCCTTGATACCTTGTCTCCATAGCAGCAATGTCCTGGTGAAATCGTTCGCCATGCTCATCACTGACCGCTCCGCAGTTTGACGTAAAGAAATCCAGATGAGAATCCAGAAAATGAATTTTCAAAGACATGACTGTTGCAGCCAAGACTCTTATATACTTCAGAAGGAGATTTTCTACAATTTCGTTGTAATTATCAGATCTGTTGTTTCCAAGAAAATTTGTCCACCACTGACTTAAATGCTAGCCATGCTGCTTTTTCCTTGCCATGCAACACGCAAAGAAACTCGTCATCATGAAGAAGTTTTCGAATTTGCGGACCAACAAATACTCCCTCTCTTATTTTAGCTTCACTCAGTCTTGGAAATTTTCTGATGAGGTATTTGAAAGCCTCATCTGTTTTCTCCATTGCCTTGACAAAGTTTTTCATGAGAGCCAGCTTAATGTGCAAGGGTGGCAACAAAATCTTGCTGGTGTCGACAAGTGCTGGGTTCTCAACGTTCTTACTGCCAGGCTGCAATGACTGCCTGATTGGCCAATGTCTTCTGATGTAATGGTCACTTCGTGAACAGCTATCCCACTCACAGAGAAAGCAACAGTACTTGGTGTATCTACCCTGTAGTCCAAGCAAAAGAGCGACCGCTTTTAAGTCACCGCAAAGTGACCAATGATGATGATCGTAGTTTATACACTTCAAAAGCTGCTTAATGTTTTCATAAGTTTCTTTCATATGAACTGCGTGACCAACTGGAATTGACGGTAACACATTACCATTATTCAACAAAACAGCTTTAAGACTCGTCTTGGATGAATCAATGAAAAGCCTCCACTCTTCCGGTATGTAATTGATTTTGAGGGCTGCCATTAAACCAGAAATGTTGTGGCACGCAGAAAGGTCACCCTCTTTGAAAAAAGAATGTAAAACCCAAGCGACTACTGGCGGTTCCTATACACAGAAATTGTAAAAACATCTTCTGCCAGGAGATTCCACTGTTGCAATCTGGAACCCCAAAAGCTCCGCCTTGTTCTTCGGTAAAATTCAGATCTCTTACAAGATCATTTCAGTTCACCTTGGGTTATTAAGTGTGGTTTAGTGGATGTAAGGGAAGCCAAAATCGGTCATAGTGGTTAGTGCACCTGGCTTCCTAGCGCAGTGGTCTAATGGTTCGATCCCCGTCTTGGGAATTTTTTTAGGCCAAAACGGCTCCTAGGTCGACCCAGCCAAATGGGTACCATCGGCACGCAACTCTTGGGAAGGTTAAGGCGGCCGGGCGTGATGCCCAGACTAATCACCCCCTAGTTGCCGACGGTGATAATATGGGCCTAACACAATATTCCCAATATCCTCAAATAATTCAGGGCTGTTAAAGATCGGTTCCTTTGGGTTTTTAGTGATGTAGTTTTGCTCAAAATCTGTGTCGCTTGAGGTTGATGGTTCAGGACCACCAAATGTCCTCTTCTTCATCAGTGGAAGCAGCTGAAAATGATTCTGGCACTTTGGGAACTGGTAGGTCATCGCCATGTGGTACCGGAACGTATTGCAGAGAGGATGTTTGGATATTCCAGAGTCCATTTTTTTTTCTTCTTTGATATGTCTTTCCCAATTGGAGGGACCATGCAAAAGTAACAGTTTGTTTGATGATCAGTGTGCTTTCTCCAAATCATTGGGACTGCAAAAGGCATAGCTTGCCTTTTGCCAGTCAACGACAGTTTAAGATGTGCTGCACATGTATTGCAGCATATATGTGGCGCCCAGCTCTTATCTTGATCTCCTATTCTGCAGCAAAAGTACAAACTGTACGCCTTCTTAATCACTTTTAGTTATATTTCGTTTCTGTGTTAGTAATGTCACCTCATGTCATTTATAACAGAAATTATTAGCACTGTTCACGCATGTCCTAGGCTTTTCTTAGTACGATACTTTTGATTATGTCAAATGCTCTAACTAATGGCAACTTTTTATCAGAGATAAGATATTTATATACAAAGGTGATGTAATCATAGGTAGGATTGCATCATCAACTTCTAGTTACATTTTTAATTGGTCATTAGAAAAAATTATGCAATCGCCCACAACAGTTGGGTCATATATATAAATTGACCGTAATTAAATAACACTAGTAGCATATATCTTGAAAACTAGAGCCAATCAACATTTTTTAATGTCATTTTCGTTTTCAGCACACCCAAAATTAGTTAAAGATCAGCTATTTTCATTTCTGGTACATTTTGGTTGTTGACTAGTGCAACAATTTAGTAAAATTCCAAATGTACAACAATATAAAATTGATAAGTCAGAGGAATAATTTACTGAATCATTTTATTACGTACATTATCTTTGGTTTTCATCTTGTGAAAATATGAATGATGAAAAATGATGAATTGTATGAATAACAGATAATTACAACAATAATTTCAAAAGTTGAGTTGTAATTATTAATTAGACAAAAGGTCCCCTTGCTGTAAACTTCAAAAATAAACAGAATGTTCTTTAAAATTTGTTTAAAATACTAAAATGTCACTGTGTCCTGCCTATCTTCTAGAAACAGTTTCTTCGTCTTGACACAATAGTTTTAATTCTCTGTGACTCTCCGACAATGGCTGATTGAATGTCACACTGAATACTTAACATTAAGTAATGTGAATGGTCTGTCGTGAGAAATTCGAATCCACGCCTATATACTGATTCTCAGGTAAATGCCTAAAGTGTATATGACTAGTTCAATGGATGAAGAGGTGTCAAGCTATTTAGACTTCTGTCACTCAGCTTCATTGTTCTATTGATCACGAAACCATCTCTCGATCCCCGTTCTTTTAACTCACCGCAGAAATCACACAAACAAGTCTTGTGAGGTTATAACGTTGATGGGAGAGATCTATACCAACTATAATCAACCTATGCATAGGTACTTAGTTGCGATCGAAAACATAAGGATAAAAGAAACTATCGCTATCAACACGAGAGATCGTACCAATTTCGCAATTGCAGCACGGAGGCGAAGATAGGACTTGGCATGCACCACGTTTGTAATTCCATTTGTGCTACCGTCTGGGAAGCTGTTCTTAAGATAAGAAATAGAATTTCTTTATATTAAGGCTTATTTATTTGTAATAGAGATGTGTTATCTGGCTTTTGCTTACCTGAGAATTTATATATGTGGATTAGAATTTCTCAAGCGACAGACATTCAATGACATAACTAAGCTGTGATGTTAAAGTATTCAGTGTGACAATAGGCGGATCAATCAGCCATTGTGATGAGTCAACAGAGAACTTAAAACATTGTGTACAAGACCGCTAAGAAACTGTTCTAGAAATAGCCGAACAAGACAAGTGACATTTAAAAATAGATATTGACTAAACCCTCAAATTGGAAACTTCCAAATGAAGCGCCATTCTCAAGTTTATTTCTGAAGTTTACGCATACGCAATGGACCTTTTGTCAAATTACAATTTACAATTCAATCTTGAAACAATTGAAATCGAGAGCCTGGATTATTCCAGAACAATTCTCAAATTTTCATCATTCATATGTTTTCACAAGATGAAAAACGAAAGAAACTAGATGTAACTGAATAAATGAATTCCAGTAAATGGCTGATTCCTATGACTTACAATTTTTTATATTGTTTGTAATTTGAATTTTATTATAAATGGAATTGCACTAGTCAACAACCAAAATGTACCAGAAATGAAAATAGCTGATCTTAACTAATTTTGGTGTGCTGAAAAAAGAAAATGACATTTAAAAAATGTTGAGTGGCTCTAGTTTTCAAGATATATGCTACTAGTGTATTTAATTACGGTCAATTTATATATAGACGCAACTGTTGTGGGACGATTGCATAATTTTTTCTAATGACCAATAAAAATGTAACTAGAAGTTGATGATGCAATCCTACCTATGATTACATCACCTTTGTGTATAAATATCTTATCTCTGATAAAATTTTGCCATTAGTTAGTGCATTTGTCCTTATCAAAAGTATCGTAGTTAGAAATGCACTAGGACATGTGTGGAACAGTGCTAATAATTTCTGTTATATATTGGTGGTGAGGTGACATTTCTATCACAGAAACGAAATATATCTAAAGTGATTAAGAAGGCGTACAGTTTGTACTTTTGCTGCAGAATAGGAGATCAAGATAAGAGCTGGGCGCCACACATATGCTGCAATTACATGTGCAGCACATCTTAAACTGTGGTTGACTGGCAAAAGGCAAGCTATGCCTTTTGCAGTCCCAATGATTTGGAGAGAGCCCACTGATCATCTCAACAACTGTTACTTTTGCATGGTCCCTCCAATTGGGAAAGGCATATCAAAGAAGAAAAAATGGACTCTGGAATATCCAAACATCCTCCTCTGCAATACGTCCGGTACCACATGGCGATGACCTACCAGTTCCCAAAGTGCCAGAATCATTTTCAGCTGCTTCCACTGATGAAGAAGAGGACATTGGTGGTCCTTGAACCATCAACCTCAAGCGACACAGATTTTTGAGCAAAACTACATCCACTAAACCCAAAAAAAGGTAAACTGGAAATGATCCGTAACACGCCCTGATTTTGAGGCATAATTGGGAAAGATGGTGTTAGGCCCATATTATCTTGCAATACCGTGGGCACCACAAAGGGGTGATGTAGTCGGCATCACGCCGGCCGCCTTAACCTTCCCAGAGTTGCTCTGGGAAAGAGGGTGACCTGGGGGTCAACATAGGAGCCGTTTTTTTGCATGGCGTCCTAAAAAATTTCCACCTCACAGGGGATCTGAACCATAGGACCCACTGCGCTAGGAAGCCATGTGCACTAACCACTATGCTACCGCGGGCTCCCTTACATGGCGATCCACCAAAAACACACATTGCCCGAAGGTTTCCTCGAATGATCTTGTAAGAGAATCTGAAACTTACCGAAGAACAAGGCGGAGCTTTTGGGTTCCAGATTGCAAGTCAGTGGATTCTCCTGGCAGAAGATGTTACAATTTCTGTGTAAAGAACCGCCAGTAGTCGGACTTTTACATTCTTTTTCAAAGAGGGAGTGACCTTTTGCAAGTGCCACAACATTTCTGGTTTAATGGCAGCCCTCAAAATTAATTACGTACGGAAGAGTGGAGGCTTTTCATTGATTCATCCAAGACGAGTCCTTAAAGCTGTTTTGTTGTATAATGGTAATGTGTTACCGTCAATTCCAGTTGGTCACGCAGTTCATATGAAAGAAACTTATGAAAACATTAAGCAGCTTTTGAAGTGTATAAACTACGATCATCATCATTGGTCACTTTGCGGTGACTTAAAAGCGGTCGCTCTTTTGCTTGGACTACAGGGTAGATACACCAAGTACTGTTGCTTTCTCTGTGAGTGGGATAGCTGTTCACGAAGTGACCATTACATCAGAAGACATTGGCCAATCAGGCAGTCATTGCAGCCTGGCAGTAAGAACGTTGAGAACCCAGCACTTGTCGACACCAGCAAGATTTTGTTGCCACCCTTGCACATTAAGCTGGCTCTCATGAAAAACTTTGTCAAGGCAATGGAGAAAACAGATGAGGCTTTCAAATACCTCATCAGAAAATTTCCAAGACTGAGTGAAGCTAAAATAAGAGAGGGAGTATTTGTTGGTCCGCAAATCCGAAAACTTCTTCATGATGACGAGTTTCTTTGCGTGTTGCATGGCAAGGAAAAAGCAGCATGGCTAGCATTTAAGTCAGTGGTGGACAATTTTCTTGGAAACAACAGATCTGATAATTACAACGAAATTGTAGAAAATCTCCTTCTGAAGTATAAGAGTCTTGGCTGCAACATGTCTTTGAAAATTCATTTTCTGGATTCTCATCTGGATTTCTTTACGTCAAACTGTGGAGCGGTCAGTGATGAGCATGGCGAACGATTTCACCAAGACATTGCTGCTATGGAGACAAGGTATCAAGGCAATGGAGCCCTTCAATGCTTGCTGATTACTGTTAGGACTGTGACAAGAGAGACACCTCATCGATTGACTACAAGAAGCAAGCAAAGAGAGCTCGAACAGCGACTGAATAATGACGGAATGGTTCAAATGTGCCTTTTTAAAACATGATATGTTAACTTTAAATAATGTTTTTATTTTTTCTATCATTTTATGTTGAAATATCAATTAATTGAGTATGTAACCACAATTTTTATAATGCTAAAGTAGAAAGACTAGCTGTTCACTCCAGAGAATTAAACAAGCATACATTATTTGTATTACTGTAATGTAAATTCATCATTTAAAAAAAATTCCCAGAGCCAATTGGTGAATTTCATTATGATATTTGAAATCCGCATGTCAAAATCAATGAGAAATGGTATATTTAATTTCTGGTACAAATAACTTTTGAAAATTTGTTGACTAGTGTATCATAGGTAGTTACTAGCAAAGGTGACATCTTAGGATCTAACTTTTATCTGATTGCTATCTGAAGTAGAGACCTTCAGAGCCGTGACTATCCTGTGATACCAGTGCTCTTCTCTGACACTGGGACTAAAGTCTTTTCAGACATAATTCTTTTTTCTGTTCTATCAGTAACTTCTACTGACAATTATACTCATAAAAACCTTTCGCTGTCCGGATAAAAGTAGACTATCAGAAATGAGGTTACTAAATCTATTTGTTCAGACATCGTTTATGAAACAGAAGTGATCTGTACTAGTATTTGTTGCGTGACGTCACATTTCTTTAAACCCTACTTCCCCCTTCATCCCACTTCGTCACAAAATTTCGATTCCACCCACCCCTCACTGCGTGACGTCATATGTTAACGACCCCCTTAGAGTACATACCACTCATGGCAAAGTTAACGTGTTCCGGGCTCGAAAACGTGGTAGCGTGACGCTCCAATCTACCCAGATATAAATAGGTACTGACTGGAGTCTTTAACACTTGGTAATACCACAATGGAGAATAAAAGAGATACAGTGTAACTGAAGGGGCTTCGATTTTTACCGCAGAGATGGTAGCAATTCTTAAAAGTTTAGAAATAATCGAAGATAACCCACCAGAAGCTGTTACGATATTTACAGACTCACTATCAACACTACAAGCACTAGAACACCCAGGTAAATGTAGCCGGCCAGACATAAAGGAAGAAATTCTAGCAATTAATACATCACTAGGGAACAGAGGATGTAGTGTGAGGCTAGTGTGGGTTCCAGCACACATAGGTATTGCTGGTAACGAGTTGGCAGATCAGAACGCCAAGAATGGAAGAACAAGTAAAAACAATATAAGAGCAGGACTGGGAAGGTCGGAGATCAAGAGCCAAGTGAAGATAACTATAAACGAGGAATGGAAGACAACATGGAAGAAAAGTAAAAAAGGCAGACACGCGTTCACACTGCTGAAAGAACCAACGAGGACGTGCCAGGTCAGAGAAGAATTAAAGATACCATCAAACAAAAAACTGTGGCGTCTCCGTCTCGGTGCAGCATACTTTATGATAGAGGAACCACACTGCCAAGAATGTCAGGAAGAGAATGACATAGACCACTACCTGATCCACTGTAAAAAGTACGAACAACAAAGGCTTGAATTAAAAACTTACTATAGAAATCACAATATAGACATGACAGGTGATAAGGTTTTAAGTATAGATGCCCCAAGAGATGCCCAATCAATACTTAAAAGATATTTACATAAAACAAAGGAAAACATATAAGGTTAGTACTTCAGGAAAAAAACATCCAACTAATTAGAAATTAAGCAACAAGAACTAACAAAGCATTAACAAAAAAACTAACTAACTACTCATAGGACAAGGAAAGACAACGAGGTATATATTAAAAAAAAAGAGGGTAACAACTCAAAAAGAACAAATACTAATACAAATTAAAACCAAGTGTAAAGGACAATAGTTATCTATAAACAATACAAAAGAGAAAATAAAATGGACAAATACTAATATAAATAAAAATCAGCTACTGCAAAAGACAATAGGTATTTAAATTAAATACAAAATTAGTAAATAAAATGACACTAAATACCCCAATTATAACCAACTTTCAGGTTGAACAGGGTAGACCAAGATGGAACGAGAAGAGGCAATAATGGTCAGCTGTTAGTGCCCGATCTCCACCCATCAACTCATCAAAACAACAACAACAACTTTAACACTTCATTATGGGACTGCCTTTACCACAATTTTTTTTTTTAATTCATGATCTCCTTAGCAGCTCTGATCTACCCACAAGTCATCGTCTCTTCGACAGATTATAGTTTTAGCAGTGTCTTGATTCCAGAAGTAAATAAATCAACTCGTGGCATTAAGAAGAAGTGATGAGCAGGAGTCATTGGAATACACTTAATTTTGAATCGTTTTTTTTAAATGACATTTTCAGATCAGCAACAATGTAAAGTAAAGAAATGCTCCCACGCCTGCGTTGTTGAAAATTCTACAGAGACGTGCTTTTGCCCGAAAGGAATGAGGCTCAATCCCAAGGATAATTTAACTTGCCAAGGTATGCTTTATTTTCTAAGTGCTGAGTTAAAATAATAAAAATTGTTTCACTAGTTTAGATTTTGCGTAGTTTACTGAACAGAAAATGTATAATCACTTTTCAAACACCTGCTAGAATGTCTGAAATTTAAGAAAGCTCTTCCTTAGAAAGACAATCTAAAACGTCTGTTTTCAAGTGCTAATCTTCTTCTATGATTCTTAGCCGCTGTGACAGCCTACTCTTGTATTGTTTCAAGTATGTCACTGCCTTCTTTTTTACCCAGGTTCATTACTTCAACGGTGACGACGAAAACGTATAAACAGACAGAGTGTCACACCAATACATTTATCCACGTAACTCTGTGTGAAGATGGCTAAGTCCTGGTCTCGTCGGAACACAGTTTATTTACAAAATGTACATTGGTTGTCATATAGCATATCGACCATCACTTTTGGTCTTGTAGAACAATTTCATTGAATACAAAGTCTACTTGATTATGACTACTGAGCTTTCTACATAACGCTCTCGTTTATAATTCTGTCTGATTCAATACTTATCACTTCCTTGACTAATATCATCTATTCGTATATTCTTATAACGTTCAGGTTATTGATTGTTAAAACCGGGCATCTCCGGGGATGAATACTTTTCCTGATATTCTATCACTGGCCTCCCAAGGCTGACCCACTGAACTTCTTAGCTATCGAATCTCTACATACCTCGTCAAGATGATCAATTCTCTTGGTAACGAATTTCCTTCATAAATTCGTTCCTTACTTGTCTGCTTATTTTAGTTATTATCTTCTACTGCATGATGCCGCTGAGTCTGTCCCCCACAGATCATGGAGTTAGCAAACTTCGATGAGCAAGCTTATGTCTGTCAAGATGGCGGGTTCACCTTGCACAACAGTTATCTAAGTTCGTGCGACCTGCCTGTCTCACTGGCGCTTCTCGATGTCTCGTTTTCTCAACTGCCGCTAAGAGCGTGCACCGTGAACTCTATTCACTAATCTAACCTTCATCCGGGAGGTTTTATGCGCATCCACCTCAGGACAACCTTCTTGTCCTTTATCGTATTGCTTATACCTAACTGCCCTAATTTAAACCATCTGTTGCTTCCCCTGCCACACCGCCAACTGTCAAAGTAGCCAGTGTCCATAACGCCCGGTGGCGTCTTGTAGGGCAGCAACAAACTGCTTCCACTTTGCTCGGTCGGCAGTCATCCTTCGTCCAGTGATCCAGCTCTGGTTCATTCTTTGCATTTCCGTCTCCACTGCTCTCCGCCAGTTGTTTTTGGTCGGCCTCTCTTTCTCTTGATTTTAAGAGTCCACAGCATAGCTGTTCTTTGGATGGTGTCAGGGCCTCTTCTGAGTACATGGCCAACGCAACGACAGCGTCTGCCAGCTATGATGGTGTGCATGTCCTCTTGGTCGGTCTGAATAAGCAGTTCTTGGTTGGTGATGGTATTCGGCCAAAAGATTCGGAGAATTTTCCTTAGGCAGATTGTGTGGAAAGAGGACAATTTCGACATTTCCTTCTCTGTTACTCTCCAGTATGTCAGCACCATAGAGTAGCACAGAAAGCATACAGCTCTCATATAATCTTAATTTGGTGTTTGTGCTGTACTGAGAGGACTTCCAGTTGTTGTTTAGACTGGCAAATGCTGTTCTCGCTTTATTCATTCTGTTGTTGATGTCTTTGCTTGTTCCACCGTCTGGTGTTACTTTGCATCAGAGGTATGTTGTTGTTGTTGTTATTGATCCATCCAGCGGCGCTTGGGCTCACGCCCTTCGACCCAATGCCATGTAGTGCTATCTGCATGTTTTCACAAGTTGTTTTGTTTCTCCGTACAAGGTGTTCCACTTATCTGGCCTGGGAGGAAGGAGCATTTTCCTAACATCATCGAGTACTGAGCACTCAAAAAGGTGGTGGTCATCAGTTTCGTAGGTACATAACTGGCACTCTGGAGAGTGTTGTGGTTGGACTGTTGTGTTAAGTGACTGTTGAGTGGTATATATTGTAATCTGAGCCAAAAAATCGTGCCCTGATCCCCCCTTGTAAGATGGCGGATGTTGTCGTTAGGATCAGGACCAGCCATATGCATGTAAACCTCTCTTCCGGTGTTTCCTATGGCCATCTGTTCAGCCACGTTTCGTTGTTTGTTGTTCATATGAATGATCTGGCTGTTTGGAAAGTTGTTGCTGTGAGTTGTTGTTCTTGTCTTGTTCACTTCTTTGCTAACCTGTCTGCTCTGTCATTACCTGGTGTATTTGAGTGGCCAGGGATCCACTGCATAACCATTCTGATGCCAATGGAAGGGATGCGCCGATCAGCATCCAGGATTAGTGTTGCGAAAACAGTTCTGTGTTATTATTTGGATGTAGTGACTGCAGAATAAAGATTATCGTGCTTGAAACGGAAATGTCGTCGGCTTAGTAGATTCAACACAACTGGCATGCCATATAACGTGATAATTTCAACACAGTCGACGATAATGCGAATCAGGTCAAGTCCAACGAAACATTTATCTTTCAAACATGTAGTAATAACAATCATATTTTGCATTCAGACGTCCAGTGTCCGTCGATTGTAGAAGCATACAATATAGCATACAACGGAGGAATGCATATCAATTCTGGCCGTTATGACTAGAGGTCAGTTCGAACATGACGTGACCCAAGTCCTGCGGCATCATTAGTTACTGACGACATCGTTACGAAAAAACTTCAATAAACTAGTTACTATACTTCTCTGTTAAGATAGTGAACCGTTATGGGCAATAATAACTTAGTGGCGGCCTCTCAAACATTTCCACTTGAAATAAAGTCTCCACGGATCAGGAGCATAAAATAAACGTCCTCAGTGGTCGACGTACAACAAAGACAGGCCCAGAAAAATTAGCCGTTGGGCAGACGACAACTACGTCATACAGTTACCAATTACGTAATAATATCGCGGCGTTCAATACAAGTGATTTGACGCACAAAAACTAGCTAATGCAGACAGCCGTATCTCGAATAAAGAACGGACATACGCCTGTGTGCAAAAGCATACACAAGAAATAGTTTGGCTAATTCAGTTCTACAATGTCCACTGCCTTCCAGAGCTTGAATGGCAGATATTGAGTCAGTGGGACCTAAGACGCGTCAACAGTGAGGAATGCAGTCAGCGACCCATAGCTAGACTACTTGCGTCAGGGTCAGCGAACCAGAGCTGACCAAGACCCTATTCCACCTCCAAGTGGTGGTCCTGGAAACAGGCTGCATCACTGCAGTCTGGCTGAGTGAGTAGGGATAAAAGAGGGAAGGCTAACTCGGTCCCAAAAATGCCGTGCTGAAATCGGATGTGTCGGCCGAAAGGCGCAAATATCGCAGCTTCGCTGTAAACGGACACAACACCAACCAACGTCCTTTTCAGGACGAACGAAGAAGAAGTTCAGTAAAAATGACACTGTTTTGAGCCTTTGAGGAAAAGACATCGAATACAGTCTTCAGATGGTATACGGCTGTTCTCAGTGCACTGATTTCATCTTCGTAGCTGGAGCAAAACTCCCCGCATGCATCAAACAGCTCGTCGGAGGGTCCATTTGGGTAACATATGTAGACTCCATAACCTGCTTTGATGGTGGCTTTAAACGCAGATCCGTCAGTATAGACATTCTACCATTCTTCAGGGTAGGCATCAATGATTCTTTGTAATGCACTCTGTTCAGAAACTGTTTAAAACGCCGTTCCTAGTTGTCAGGATATAAAGGATGTATCCTGCTTGTCAGGAACACTATTATTATGGTGGGCATGGGTTGTATGTACATGAGGATCAACAATGGCTCGTACGAATTAACCCAACGCCACGGGTACAGTTCCTAGACATTTATTAGATTGGAAATCAAGTACATGTAACAAGCATACTGACTCACCTCCAGGCTGACATTGCCTACAGGAAATAACTCTGAACACTCGTGTTCACGAAATGACTTTACACGAACACACACACTAACAGTTACATATAAAGTCCTCGGTGCGGCATACCTTCCTCGCACAATCATAACACCATCCAGGTGTTATCCACTTATTATTAGTGGTTGGTGGCATTAAGCATCGCCATCTAGATTCTCCCAGAATCTCATCCAGGCGGGAATTCAACAACGCCTGTATTATTCCAATACAGCTATAAGGCGGGAAACACGTCGCCTTTCTTCCAGTAGCTCCAGGGGCGGACACTGCAACGCCCTATACTGTTCTCCGCGAACAGAGTATACATGTGGTTCTAACAGGAACACTTCTAGGCGGTTCAATAATCTTCGCCTATTACAATATGATAGGACCTCTTCTTCTTCTTCTTTGATCCATAACCACCAACCGTCAAAGCGTTCAGTGGCCATCACGCCGGGTGGCGTCTTGTAGGGCAGCAACAAATTGATTCCACTCTGCTCGGTCGGCGGCCATCCTTCGTACAGTGCCCCAACTGTGGTTCATTCTTTGCATCTCAGCTTCCACAGTTCTCCGCCAAGTTGTTTTTGGTCGACCTCTCTTTCGCTTTCCCTCGGGGGTCCATAGCATAGCTGTTCTTGTGATGGTATCAGGGTCCCTTCTGAGGACGTGGCCAACCCAACTCCAGCGTCTGCCAGCTATGATGGTGTGCATGTCTTCCTGGTTACTCCGAATAAGTAGTTCTTGGTTGCTGATGGTGTTTGGCCAGAAGATTCTGAGAATTTTCCTTAGGCATGTTGTGTGAAAAGAGGACAATTTCGACATTTCCTTCTCTGTAACTCTCCAGCTCTCTGCGCCATAGAGAAGCACAGAAAGCACACAGCTCTGATATAATCCTAATTTTGTGCTTGTGCTGTACTGAGAGGACTTCCAGATGTTGTTTAGGCTAAAAAAGGCTGTTCTTGCTTTGTTCATTCTGTTGTTGATGTCTTTGCTTGCTCCACCGTCTGGTGTTACTATGCATCCTAGGTATGTGAAGGCATCTGTCTGTTCCAGTTGTTGATTCCTTACTGATATGGGCTCAGGGTTACTCACATTGAGCGTCATGACCTCTGTCTTCTTTAGGTTGATGTTCAAGCCCACCTGCTGACTATACTTATTAAGTCTATCCGTTTTTTCCTGGATGTGTTGATGTGAATGTGCTAGCAGTGCGATGTCATATCTGCATATTCCAGATCTTCCAATGTAGAAAATGTAGTCCATCTTATTCCTCTTGGACTGTTCCTCTGTTATCCGGCGCATCACCCAATCTATGGCTGTCAAAAATAATGTTGTTTTGACAAGGGGCATCCCTGTCGTACTCCTGTTTTCACTTCGAAAGTTACATTACTCAATCCAACACTGCACGTAAAGTTAGAATAGAGGCTTTTTATGATGGAAACAATGCGGTTGGGAATTCCATAAGCCCTCAGAATTTTCCATAGGCTGTCCCTGTGTATGCTGTCGAAAGCCTTTTCAAAATCAACAAAGTTAATGTACAGCTGTCCTCTGCCACTCTGAGCACTGCTCTATAATGTTCCTGAGGGTAAATATATGATCTGCACATCTTCTGTTCTTTCTGAAGCCCGCTTGTTCTTTCCTCAGTTTATGGGCAACTGCTTTTGAAATTCTCTGGATGATTATCCTGCCTAGTATTTTGCTGGGAACTGAGAGGAGGGTAATTCCTCTCCAGTTTTGTTGCAGTCTGCAAGGTCGCCCTTCTTGGGCAATTTTGACAATTATTCCTTTACTCCACTCTGTTGGTGTTGTTTCAGTTTCCCAGACTTGTGCAAATAGTGGTTCTAATAGTTCTGCTGCTAGTTCAGGGTCTGCCTTGAATAACTCAGCATTTAAATTGTCGTGACCTTGCGCTTTTCCATTCTTTAACCTTTTGATATCTGTGATGATTTCTTCTCTTTATGGAATGTCTGTATTTACTTCTAGGTCACTCTCAGCCTCAGGAACATTCAGCTGAGTCTCTGGTGGTTCCTTATTCAGTGTTTCTCTGAAGTGCTCTGCCCATCTTGTTTCCTGCCCCTGTGATGTGGTGATGAGACATCCTTGCTTGTCTCTTACTAACGTTATATTGTTTGCACCTCGTTTTCCTCTGATAATTTTAGTTATTTTATAAACTGTGCTTTGTTCATTTCTCAGTTCTGCGTCTTCTGCCTGCCTTGCAAGGTCATTCATAAATTTCCTTTTGTTGGCACGAGTTTGAGTTTTTATGTCTTTGTCCAGCTGACTGTAGTGTTCACTATATATTGCCTTTAAACCTGGGAGACTTAGCTTCTGCTTTCTATCTTTTCATTTCCTTTCTCTTCGCTATGGTGTTTAGCGTTTCTGGTGTTATCCAGTCTTGGCTCTTTCTTTCCTGGAATCCCAAGCATGACTTGCTGCTTTCTTTGTATATTGTTGAGATGGTGTTGAATTTCTGGTCTACATCGTCTCTGTTCTTTCCTGGCTTTTGGTAATCAGATATCGTCTCTTTACGTCGACCACGAAAGTTTCTGTGATGGGGGATCCTTCAGTTTCGTTATGTATATCATTTTGTTTGACTGCAACTGGTCCAGCAGCTCTGAGTTTCACCTTCAGTCTTGCTACTACTAGGTGATGATCACTTCCCACATCTGCGCCTCTTCTTACTTTCACGTCTTGTATTGGCATTCTCCATCTGCCATGATTCATTAATTTGGACTATCTTGGTTTTTGTCTCG
>JAMPIV010019743.1:55000-127176 GCA_024509875.1 Oreohelix idahoensis | reverse complement strand
ATGCAAGGACTTTGGCCTCACTAGTCTAAAGAAAACGAATGTGCTGAGTCAGGATGTGGGTGCTGCACCAGTTATCACTATCGATAACTATGAACTGGCAGTGGTGCACCACTTCACATACCTAGGGTCTACCATCAATGACAAACTCTCACTGGATACAGAAATCGACAGCCGCAAAGGCAAAGCTGCAGCTACCTTTGCCCGCCTCACATCGAGTGTTTGGGGAAACTCTAAACTCACAATGAAGACCAAAGCTGCGGTATATAATGCCTGCGTCACCAGCACACTCCTATATGGCAGCGAGACCTGGACGACCTATGCTAAGCAAGCAAGAAAGCTCAATACCTTCCATTTGCGGTGTCTACGCCGCATCCTCGGCATCTCGTGGAAAGATAAAGTGACAAATGTCGAGGTGTTGTCACGTGCTGGCCTTCAAAGTATGTATACGCTTCTTAGACAGCGCAGACTTCGCTGGCTTGGCCATGTTCGCCGCATGGATGATGGTCGCATCCCAAAAGATATCTTCTACGGACAATTAGCAGATGGCAAGAGAACAGTTGGGCGACCACAGCTGAGGTTCAAAGATGTGTGTGTGCAAGAGAGATATGAGGGCACTGGACATGGATCCAGCAACATGGGAGGATGAAGCTGCCGATCGCACTAAGTGGCGATGCTATTTACGGCGCCACCTCAGATTGGGCGAAGAGAGGCTCACACAAGAAGCAGAGGTGAGGAGAAAACGTCGAAAGGAGCACCAGAAAAATAAGCAGCTGAGGGCTGCCACCTCAGGGGCGCATTCCCATAGTCAGTTATGACTGAAGGGGCTATTATTATTATTATTATTATGCTGGATCTAATATGGTGATGTCTGTAACACTATACTCCCCTACGACAATATATGCTATGGAACTATCTTTACCTTTTTTATTTTATTATGTTTACCACGTGCACTAGTGCACAAAAAAAAAAAGGGGTGGGGGGGGGTGAAGAATGTTCCATATATTCTTTTGCATACAATAAAAGAGGATTGTCAGTTAGTCAGTAATTTGTCATAGACTTCAGAAAACTGTGCGATCGCATGGCAAATTGCTCATGAGTAAGAATAAGGAACCAGAAGCTGGAACAGACAGACACATTTACCTACCTAGGATGCATACCTAGTAACACCAGACGGCGGAACAAGCAAATACATCAACAACAGAATGAATAAAGAGAGAACAGCCTTTGCTAGTCTAAACAACATCTGGAAGTCCTCTCAGTACAGCACAAACACCAAATTAAGATTATATGAGAGCTGTGTGCTTTCTGTGCTTTTCTATGGTGTAGAATGCTGGAGAGTAACAGAGAAAGAAATGTCGAAATTGTCCTCTTTCCACACAATCTACATAAGGAAAATTCTCCGAATCTCTTGGCCGAATACCATCATCAACTAAGATCTCCTTACTCGGAGCAAGCAAGAGGACATGCACACCATCATAGCTGGCAGACGCTGGAGCTGGGTTGGCCATGTCCTCAGAAGAGACCCCGATGCCATCACAAGAACAGCTATGCTATGGACCCCTGAAGGAAAACGAAAGAGAGGCCGACCAAAAACAACTTGGCAGAGGACTGTGGAGGCTGAGATGCAAAGAATGAACCAGAGTTGGGGCACTGTACGAAGGATGGCCACCGACCGAGCAAAGTGGAATCAATATGTTGCTGCCCTACAAGACGCCAACAGGCGTGATGACCAATGATTGCTTTGACGGTCAGCGGCTAAGGATCAAAGAAGAAGACATGAATGATGGAGCCGTAGTCGTGTTCTTTCCTTTGTTCCCCAAAGGCCACTGGCAACTAAACAGGCCATCGTTATTGTATTTCGCCTACTACAATTTCTTTCTTTCTGTCTTTCTTTCTTTTCGATTTGCCGGAGCGCGTACACAATCTCGATCCAGTATTTAAGTTACTTGTACCTTTTCCGTCTAACACTTTTGTCTATTCTTCTTTATAAAGTTCTGCACTTAAGATTTGTCCCAATGTGTCTCTGTGACTATTTTCATTGTATGCTTCCGTGGAGTCCAGTATTGATCGTCTGTAATTGATTTAATTATGCGTAACTCTTAAACACAGAGAAAGGAACTGGAGACAGGATTTCGAATGATTCTTCTTATACATTCTTCTCCCGGAATTCTGCCAGGATTATGTGATACTTCTATATAAGCTGTCATCCCTGTATTTCTCTACTTTTTTCACGATCTTCGCATCTAACAAAACAAGTTAACTGCTCTAACTATTCTTGTGGTAATCCACTTCCGTAATTAAGTGAAAAAAAAAAATTTGTTCCTACGTAAACTAGTGCCCCTAGATCTATATAAATTATTATACCTGTATGATAAAGGGGCACTAACGTAAACAATCGTCTTGCCGAAGCAGTAATATAAAAAATGAGAACTTCAATACAGTACTGTCGAACGTTTTCGTAATGTGTAAATTCTCATTCAATATTGTCACAAATATTCATTTTTAAAATAAAGCTTTAATAATTTTTTACTTTAAAATAATTATATCTGCTGTGAAGTTATATTTTATTAGATTTATAGTTTTTTAAAATGTTTTTTTCTTGTTGAATATTTTTAAAGCCGTATCTATTGTTTGGTTGGATCAGATTTTAATTTTTTAAAGCACGAAGTTACTACAATGTTTCGCCGGACAACTTATTTACGTACAATTATATTTAGAATAACACATTTATCAAATATCACTCGTAATTTTAAGTCACATCATATATGCCCAGCACGTTAGTCCTAAATGAACCAGTACTATTATATATGTAGCAGTTTATTTACCGAATCGTTTTGCAATTCCCATGCAAGCAATCGCATCTCTATGTAGCCTAGGTCTAGGCTACTTCTAATTCTCAGCCGGATTCTATACAAAACTGGACGCTCACAGGACCTAAGATATCTAGGCAGGCTAAACCTGTTTGTCTGAAAAGAAGTAAATACATTTTTGTAACAATTTGATATACTGCAAGTATCTTATATGTTCATTTTAGGATTTTAAATCTGTTTAACGATCTCCTGGTAGAGAACGACATTGCAGTTAATGAATCAACAATGCCAAAGGCTGTTGGAATTTAGCATCAAACGTAAGGCGGAGCAAGCAAAGACATCAACAACAGAATGAACAAAGCAAGAACAGCCTTTTTTAGTCTAAACGACATCTGGAAGTCCTCTCAGTACAGCACAAGCACAAAATTAGGATTATATCAGAGCTGTGTGCTTTCTGTGCTTCTCTATGGCACGGAGAGCTGGAGAGTTACAGAGAAGGAAATGTCGAAATTGTCCTCTTTTCACACAACATGCCTAAGAAAAATTCTCAGAATCTTTTGGCCAAATATCATCACCAACCAAGATCTGCTTACTCGGAGCAAGCAAGAGGACATGCACACCATCATAGCTGGCAGACGCTGGAGCTGGGTTGGCCATGTCCTCAGAAGAGACCCCGAAGCCATCACAAGAACAGCTATGCTATGGACCCCTGAAGGAAAACGAAAGAGAGGCTGACCAAAAACAACTTGGCGGAGGACTGTGGAGGCTGAGATGCAAAGAATGAACCAGAGTTGGGGCACTGTACGAAGGATGGCCACCGACCGAGCAAAGTGGAATCAATATGTTGCTGCCCTACAAGACGCCAACAGGCGTGATGACCAATGATTGCTTTGACGGTCAGCGGCTAAGGATCAAAGAAGAAGACATGAATGATGGAGCCGTAGTCGTGTTCTTTCCTTTGTTCCCCAAAGGCCACTGGCAACTAAACAGGCCATCGTTATTGTATTTCGCCTACTACAATTTCTTTCTTTCTGTCTTTCTTTCTTTTCGATTTGCCGGAGCGCGTACACAATCTCGATCCAGTATTTAAGTTACTTGTACCTTTTCCGTCTAACACTTTTGTCTATTCTTCTTTATAAAGTTCTGCACTTAAGATTTGTCCCAATGTGTCTCTGTGACTATTTTCATTGTATGCTTCCGTGGAGTCCAGTATTGATCGTCTGTAATTGATTTAATTATGCGTAACTCTTAAACACAGAGAAAGGAACTGGAGACAGGATTTCGAATGATTCTTCTTATACATTCTTCTCCCGGAATTCTGCCAGGATTATGTGATACTTCTATATAAGCTGTCATCCCTGTATTTCTCTACTTTTTTCACGATCTTCGCATCTAACAAAACAAGTTAACTGCTCTAACTATTCTTGTGGTAATCCACTTCCGTAATTAAGTGAAAAAAAAAAATTTGTTCCTACGTAAACTAGTGCCCCTAGATCTATATAAATTATTATACCTGTATGATAAAGGGGCACTAACGTAAACAATCGTCTTGCCGAAGCAGTAATATAAAAAATGAGAACTTCAATACAGTACTGTCGAACGTTTTCGTAATGTGTAAATTCTCATTCAATATTGTCACAAATATTCATTTTTAAAATAAAGCTTTAATAATTTTTTACTTTAAAATAATTATATCTGCTGTGAAGTTATATTTTATTAGATTTATAGTTTTTTAAAATGTTTTTTTCTTGTTGAATATTTTTAAAGCCGTATCTATTGTTTGGTTGGATCAGATTTTAATTTTTTAAAGCACGAAGTTACTACAATGTTTCGCCGGACAACTTATTTACGTACAATTATATTTAGAATAACACATTTATCAAATATCACTCGTAATTTTAAGTCACATCATATATGCCCAGCACGTTAGTCCTAAATGAACCAGTACTATTATATATGTAGCAGTTTATTTACCGAATCGTTTTGCAATTCCCATGCAAGCAATCGCATCTCTATGTAGCCTAGGTCTAGGCTACTTCTAATTCTCAGCCGGATTCTATACAAAACTGGACGCTCACAGGACCTAAGATATCTAGGCAGGCTAAACCTGTTTGTCTGAAAAGAAGTAAATACATTTTTGTAACAATTTGATATACTGCAAGTATCTTATATGTTCATTTTAGGATTTTAAATCTGTTTAACGATCTCCTGGTAGAGAACGACATTGCAGTTAATGAATCAACAATGCCAAAGGCTGTTGGAATTTAGCATCAAACGTAAGGCGGAGCAAGCAAAGACATCAACAACAGAATGAACAAAGCAAGAACAGCCTTTTTTAGTCTAAACGACATCTGGAAGTCCTCTCAGTACAGCACAAGCACAAAATTAGGATTATATCAGAGCTGTGTGCTTTCTGTGCTTCTCTATGGCACGGAGAGCTGGAGAGTTACAGAGAAGGAAATGTCGAAATTGTCCTCTTTTCACACAACATGCCTAAGAAAAATTCTCAGAATCTTTTGGCCAAATATCATCACCAACCAAGATCTGCTTACTCGGAGCAAGCAAGAGGACATGCACACCATCATAGCTGGCAGACGCTGGAGCTGGGTTGGCCATGTCCTCAGAAGAGACCCCGAAGCCATCACAAGAACAGCTATGCTATGGACCCCTGAAGGAAAACGAAAGAGAGGCTGACCAAAAACAACTTGGCGGAGGACTGTGGAGGCTGAGATGCAAAGAATGAACCAGAGTTGGGGCACTGTACGAAGGATGGCCACCGACCGAGCAAAGTGGAATCAATTTGTTGTTGCCCTACAAGACGTCACCAGGCGTAATGGCCACTGACTGCTTTGACGGTCGGCGGCTAAGGATCAAAGAAGAAGAAGTAAGGCTAGCAGGGATGCACGGATGAGAGGATGCTTCCGGAGTATATACAACCAGCGTGGTATAAGAACAATCAGCATTTATACCATTTGAAATTTGCTGTAAACGACTAAGCACTGTATGGGTTTGCTGGGAGCAGACTACACGTGAAGAACAGTGGGACGTATTCTTCAATGTCGTCTAAATAGCTCGCCCACATCGTTAGGGTTAGGTCTAGGATTCCTAACCCTAATGCTTACCCCCTTTTGCCGCATCTCTGAATTTTCTTTAAAGGCTGTATCGAGTTGATGTCCCACTGTTGTTCATTTCAACCGGACCGGCATGCCAAGATATTAATGCTGAACAGTAAAACAGTACGCCTATTCATGAGCTTTTTGTGATTCAGTATTTAAAAGATATCTTAATTTTGTAAAGGTTCTTGATCAGCACATACAAGTACATTTACTGATAGTAAAGACTTGAGGGCTAATCACAAACTTTGATTATAACTCATGTGTCAAACGGTTAAATGCCTTGGGAGGTGAATTATCTAGCATGTGCTCTGAATACTTTTCAATAAATCATCACACTTCACCTCCCCAAGGAGCATAGGCCTTCAGCAAACTTATGTCAAGACTTCCTGTTCTATGTAACCAACTCAGGGTCTTTCCATATTGTTTCCATCCCCTTCGTGTTTGTCACCAGTTATCTTCTCCATGTGTTCTTTGGTCTTCCTCTACCTCTCTCACCCTGGGGATTCCAGAACAAGGACTACCTTGTAATGCTATCAACAGGTTTCTTCAGTATGTGTCCCTATCTGTCTCCAGCGCTTTCTTATCTGTTGTTGCACTGACACTTGCCTGGTTCTGTCAGATGCATATCTATAATGTCCTTTGATTAAACAACTTTTTTTTCATATTAAACAACTTGTTGCAGTTTTGTAGATCCATGGTTCTCATCCAAAGTACACATAACCCTGGGGTTACCCCAGGAGGTAACAGGTGGTGCCTTGGATGTTGGATCCAAAGTGGCAGATTTTTATGTGCTTAGTTCTTAGTAAAATAATTATCAGCTAATTATGAAATCATTTAGATTCCAAATGATATATGCATATGTAGGGGGAAGGTAGTAGCTGCAATAGATATTCGCTGTCAGTTATAATGTTTGATGCCTAATTTCAGCAGAATCTTTGAAAATCTGTCACAGCAGGTCTCTCATTAGATTCACTATGTAAGGCACTTTTAAAAAAATTTATAATTTGGAGTCTTAATAAAGCTTACATTTATTTAGTTTAACATTTTAAGAGTAGCAATTTTGTTTGTTCATATTTCCACTGTGACACATATATAAATGTAGAAAGCCAAAAAATATCCCTTTCTGAGTGTTCTGTGCCTACAATAATCTTAGGGGGTACCTGAGGATGTGGCCAGCCCTGCAGTGGGTACTACAGCCAAACTGGTTGAGAACTATTTGTGTATATTAAACAATTTTTTTTTTGTTACCAGTTTCTGTATAGAAAGATAATGATTTTCCTCTGGGACGTTTAAGCTGGTGTTTGTATGTTGTGTATTTAGATGTCATCAGAGCTGGCATATGAAGCATCAGATGAGGCCTCAGAAAATGAACTTTTGGAGCGGAGTTTGTCTGTTTGGAAGGGATGGAACTCGATTGAATGGGAGGATTTTGCCCCTACTGTTCTGGACATCCACACAGCCAGCAGCATTGGTCATTATGAATGGGTGCGCTCCATCATTCTAAAGTATGTTAAATTTTATTTTTTTCTTAAATGCAATATATAAGTGTCTAGATTAAAACAGATAACATTATCAGAAAAGCAGCACACAAGTTAAGAGTAGCTTTCATTGTATTGGAAATTATATGGAAATTGAAAGAAGCTAAGTCAGTTCAACACTGAATACAAATCTTGAACTCATCTTTCAAGGCAACTTTATTGATAGTCTTTGAAACAATAGAGGACAGCAAAAATGACAATCAAGATGTTAAATTCTGAAAGGGTTGCTTGAGCAGAATAAAAGTGGTACAACAATGTTGAACTAATGGAAAGAACCTAGCAACAACCAGTAAAACAAGAGGTGAAGTATAGACTCTAGCATTGGATAGGACACACTTGAATGACCACAAGTTGATAGCATTATGGGACAGTTGTTATTCTGGTATTCCTAGGGTAAGAAAAATAGGTGTAGATATAGACATGAAGGAATAAGATTAAATGAGAATTGTGTACTTTCTTGCTTCTGTATGGTATGGAATGATGGAGAGTAACAAAAAAGGAAATGTTGAAATTGTCCTCTTTACACACAATTTGCCTAAAGAAAATTCTCCAAATTTTTAGGCTGAGTACCATCACCAACCAAGAACAGCTTACTTGGAGCAACCAAGAAGACATGTGCACCATCATAGCTGGCAGACGCTGGAGTTAAGTTGGCCACGTCCTCAGTAGAGACCTAGACGCCATCATAAGAACTGCTATGCTATGGAGAAAAGCAAAAGAGAGGCAGACCAAAAAAATACTTGGCGCTGTGGAGCCATAGATGCCAGGCATAAACCAGAATTGAGGCACTGCATGAAAGATGGCCATCGACTAGACAGGGTGGAGACGGTTTGTTGCTGCCCTACAATACGCCACCAGGCGTGATGGCCACTGACTGCTCTGACAGTTGGTGGGTAAGGATCCAAAAAGAAGAAGGGAGAAAGAAAAAATGTAAACACCTTTAATGTTTAACACAAGACAGAAAATCTTGGCATGTGTTTCTTGAAGACCTGTGCTTCACAGGGAACTAAAAGATAAGAATGAAGAGTTAAAACTGTCTCTACACGCTTCATATGTTTTTTCTGCTTTGTGTTAGCGTGACTGATAACAAGTTAAGCCAGTTGTCTGCGGTGTGGATTTAGTGTAATTTTGTGTTAATTTTGATGTGTCTTCCTATCACACATTCTGGGTTGAATCACACTTTACTGTCTGCTGTGTCTTCCAACAACAAGTTATGCAGTTTCTTGCTCTTTGCCACTTAACAACAAATTTTGCCATTTCTCGCCCATTACAAAAATAGCATCTTTTGAACACAGCAGAAGTTAGCACAGAAAAAAAAACTGCAAGGTGGCTGAATTGACACTAATAACGGAGCAAGTACAGTAAAACATAGGGTTGAAGGAGAGAATAAGGTGCGGTCTCCATATCAGTCAAAATATTTGTAACAACTTAATATTTACCATAAAAAATAAAAATTAGAAACGGGTTATGGTCATGAATTTAGCATTTGGATTTTAGGGCTATGGTTAGATTAGGCTGTGGAGACATAAAAATAGCCAATAATACTAACCTTCACCATAATCCTATTTTGCTTTTTTTTTTAAAAATAATATGGTCTGACAGACATTTAAACAAAATACGCAGTAAAAAAAGATGATCCAATATGGGAATGGTTACAGGTTACATGTAAAAAGATGGTCCAAACTGGGAATTAGGTAGCAAGTTACACATAAACAGATGGTCCATAGTGGGAAGCAGTAACAAGTTACACATAAAAAGATGGCCCAGAGTGGGAGACAGTAACAAATTACACATAAAAAGATGGTCTAGAGTGGGAGACAGTAACAAATTACACATAAAAAGATGGTCCAGAGTGGGAGACAGTAACAAATTACACATAAAATGATGATTCTGAGTGGGAGACAGTAACAAGTTACACATAAAAAGATGGTCCAGAGTGGGAATAGATATGCACATAAAAAGATGGTATGATTTGGAAATTGGTAGCAGGTTACAAAAAAAAGGATGGTGCTGAAAGGGAGTTAGTAGCTCGTTACACATAAAAAGTTGGTCCACAGTGAGGATGGATAGCAAGTTACACAAAAATATGAATGAAGGGGATTCACTTTAATGAAATGTAAGATTTTTTTGCTTTTGAACTATTATTATTATTCATTGGACAATTAATGAACAAATTCATTTATCTTCACTACTGAAAACCACACTGTTTTTAATGTCGCTCACCAGAGGTGAAGACCCAGCGTTGGACAGGAGGAACCTTGGAGGATGGACTCCGCTGATGTACGCTTGCTACATTGGGCATGACAACATTGTCAACCTTCTCATTAATGCTGGCTGCAACATGAACATGAAGAACTCTCGAGGACACACCCCGCTCATGTTGGCCGCAAGCTGCGGGAATGAAAGTGTGGCTCGTACTCTTGTCAGGGTAAAACTTTCTCAAAAGTTATAATTTATTTTTCAGAATAACATGTAACCTTGTGTCCCCACAGTTAGCCAAAGAAAAAGAAAAATTTCACTTTGTCGTGTTCTTCTCAAGTGCCTCTTTATGAATGTTGATGCAGATTCCATAAAACAGTCACCTATGTTTTTGAGTTGATTTAATTTTAAAGATAACAACAAATTAAAGAAAAAAACAAGTTTTAGGGATCCATTTTCATTTTTGTTGTACCAGGTGCACACAAAAAACTAATTAATGTACCCATACATTCTATTACTTAGAATAAAAGTGGATGTCCAGTTATTATCATTACTCAGTAATTCGTCTTTCACACACACACAAATTAATTTATGAAGGTATATTTTCTGAATGGCACAAATACCAAATTAAGATTCTATGCGAGCTGTGTACTTTCTGTGGTGCGAAACGCTGGAGAGTAACAGAGAAGGAAATGTCGAAATTGTCCTCTTTCCACAATCTGTTCAGGAAAATTCTCTTTTGGCCGAATACCATCACCAATCAAGAACTGCTTACTCGGAGCAACCAAGAGGAAATGCACACCATCAAAGCTGGCAGAAGCCGGAGTTGGGTTGTCCACGTCCTCAGATGAGACCCTGATGCCACCACAAGAACAGCTATGCTATGGACCCCTGAAGGAAAGAGAAAAAGAGGTCGACTAAAACAATTTGGCGGAGAACTGGGGGGAGCCATGATACAAAGAATGAACCAGAGCTGGGGTGCTGCACAAAGGATGGCCTCCGGCCGAGCAAAGTGGAAGCAGTTTGTTGCTGCACTACAAGGTACCACCAGGCATGATGGCCACTGGCTGCTTTGACAGTCGGCGGCTAAGGATCAGAGAAGAAGAAGAAGATTTTCTGTATTGTGAGAAACCACAACCTAGACTGGCTTGAGCTTTAGCTTGTATGTAGAGAAGAACAACCATGCGTGGACTACTTTGAGCTTTATCTTCTAGGAACCACAACCTAGGCTTTGTTGCTGACTTGTTCATTATCACTTACTTCACAGAGGGGAGCGGAGCTGGAGCTGATAGACAAGACTGGTTGGACAGCCCTGTTCCATGCCACATATGCAGGTCATCAGAATTTTGTGGCTTTTCTGCTGGAAGCTGGTGCCAACAAGGATGCCATGTGCGTTGTCATGTTGTTTTTCTCCGTACAGTTGTTGCAGGTTTATTGTTTGTGATGTATCCTCGTTAAACCAGTACAGTGTTGATATTTTGAGATCTGAAGGAAGTCTATGACAGATCATTGCAGATGTATAGAAAAGTTGTAATTAAAAATTAAAACTAGTGAAATATTAAGCATTTTTGAAGATAATGTGAATAACATGTCAGATTGTGAGAACATTGGTTTTAGTAAATGCCGTATTGACATCTAATGTAAGGACAACCACTCTCAGATACATTTTAAACATCATTATTTCCCTTTTTCACTCCCTATGGAACAATGTGTCGCCACTGTAACTGTTCTCCCCCCCCCCCCCCCTGCAGGAAGCCTGTATATAAACATTGATGTGTTTGTGTATTGGCAGTTTCTCTTACAAGATGAGGTTGCCACCCCCATGCCAAATTTCATAATAGTTACCTTAGGACCAAGGACTAAAATGGAACCAGGCCAGGAGGAAGACAGCTGATAGGATAGTCTGGCGCTCTCTCTTCCAAACCTCTACACCGCATGGTAGAAGGGGAACAACTAAGTAAGTTACCTTATGACGCATCTAAAGGAACAGTAGTCTTATTCTTTAAGTATGTCCTAAGAGACCCCTAGAAACAAAACAGAGCCTCCATTCTGATCAAATATCTAGATGGTAGTCACTAGTGATTACATATTTCGGACATCATCATTATCAAGTGCTTTACAGAACTGGCATAGAGTATCATGTCTGGGAACCTATTCCAGTCGCTGGTGTTCCCTCTCTCATATCTTTTGTTGACATTTTCCTGTGCCATGCTTTGTGACTGATAACTGTTTAATTTATTTGTCATTAGTTGTCCTTCTTGTTATGATATAGTTATGATATTGTTATGATATAGTTATGTTATAGTTATGATGTAGTTATGTTATAGTTATGATGTAGTTATGTTATAGTTATGATGTAGTTATGTTATAGTTATGATGTAGTTATGTTATAGTTATGATGTAGTTATGTTATAGTTATGATGTAGTTATGTTATAGTTATGATATAGTTATGTTATAGTTATGATATAGTATAACTTTCCATTTCGTTGTCATCATTTTCCTTTGCTCTGCTTACAGAGAATGGAACCACGACTGCAGCGGTACTAAGCCAGTCACCTGCTCTTGCAGTGATAGTTTTTGTGACTATTTGTTTGATATGATGTTGCCAGGCTCATGCACAACCACATATTAGTCACCTTGTACGACATGCCTGAGGGAGCAATAGTCCTATTTTTCTTTGTCTGCTCACAGACACCCAGGAAGTACATGTTATTGGTACACAAAAAAGGCAGACTTTCTCTTGACAATTTTTTTTTTACTCTTTTTTTTTAGTTTGTTTGATTAAGCGTGTTTTTGTGTGTGTGGTCACTTTTGCCTCATTCAGGATAGTTTCATTAGCATGTGTTGTTGCTTTCTTAGATAGTTAGGTCATGGATAGGGAGTGAAGTTACCACATGCAGAACATGGCTTTGTTGTCAGTTTTGAGCAGCCACTGTATTTTAAACACCCCAAATGTGACTATTTAGTCAGTTTTGAACAGGGAGTGAATTTTACAAATGAGGAGGTAGTGGTGAAGTGATAAAGTTAGTTGCTTATCCTTTACAGGACGTGGCAATCAACCCCAGCTTTTATTGGCTGTTTTTGTGATTTTTCTAGGCAATTTTTTTCATTCAGTAGTTTGCCATTGCTTTCTGAACGGTACGGCGCTTATACCATTGTTAAAAATCCACACAAAGCGATCTGCTACCAAACCGCCTGCAGCAGGTTTCGAACCTGGTATATCTGGATTATGAAACTGCGTTCATATCCATTAGGCCACAGACGCCGACTGTGAAGTGATAGGTGGAGATTTATAAATGTTCTGGGAAAAGTACTCTTGATGATGCCTGGACATTTATTCCATTCATTTGTTTACAGAGAGCCAAGTTCAGGTACAACACCATTCATGGAGGCAGCAGCAGAAGGTCATGAGATTATTGTTCAGCTCTTTCTCCAACATGTATGTTTCTGTAGCCTTCTATTTTTTTCAAAATGTTCACATTAATACTTGCTGCCTCTTTACGTTGTGATAGGTTGATTTTAGCTTTATATTCTTTTGTCTTCATTGTTATGGTTGATTTTAAATTTATATTCCTTTGTCTACTTTGTGATAGGTTGATTTGAGCTTTAGATTCTTTGTCTACTTTGTGATAAGTTTATTTTAACTTTATTTTTCTTTGTTTACTTTGTGATAAATTTATTTTAACTTTATTTTTCTTTGTATTCTTTGTGATAGGTTTATTTTAACTTTATATTCCTTTGTTTACTTTGTGATAGATTTACGAGGGGCATTCAGAAAGTAATGCACCACATCGTTTTTCTCAGCTAATAATGAAGATAGAAGCATGAAATTTTGCACACTTCAAATATGGCATGTGCCAATTGTGTGCACCAAATTGCACTGCAACCGGCCAAATAATACGGCTGCGCTAAACCGTTGAAATGGAGCGTGTTAGCAACTTGCGTTATAAGCAGCGAATTGTGATAGAATTTCTGGTTGCAGAGAAGGAAACTGTTGTGAACATTCACAAGCGTCTATGTGATGTGTATGGAAGTTTTGCAGTCGACAGGAGTACAGTCAGTCGCTGGGTTCAAAGAATCAGGAAGTGGGGATACGGAGCTGCTTGATCGGCCGCGCTGTGGACGTCCTGCCACAGCCACCAACGCAGAAATATTGAAATGCGCTGAGGGCATTATTCTTACTGATAGGCGAATCACTACTCAACAATTGGCCTTACAGCTGTCAGTTAGCATTGGTAGTGCAAATGCAGTTATAAAAACTCTTGGATTTTCTAAGGTTTGCGCAAGATGGGTTCCTCGAAGTCTCACAAATGACCACCGATTGCAAAGGAAAGCAATTTCTTCTGAATTGATGGAGCGTTTCAATGCTGATGGAGAGAACTTTTTGGCTAAGTGTTACGCACAATTAATTGCTTTTTTCCAAAGTCTTTGTATGATCGTTTTTCGTATGTATGATCATTATTTGACTGAAATGCATGTTATATATATTTTATGGTCAAAGGGACAGAACCCGAAATATCGATACTACTATTCTTTATGAGTTTACTTCCTCTTGTATAGAGACACGTTCGGTCTATAATGTCTTGAACGAAGCGTGACCATATCTCCTTATTTGGTAGTAGCAGTCAACTGTTGTAGATGTTTGAAACCTTTCTTAACGCTTCTGTTCATGTCCATAAAAGGCGCGACTGTGTAAGACTTTTATCTCGAATGTTCTTAGAATCGTCTTATTGTGAACAGCGACTCAGAGATTGTCGCTCTGCTCATGTCTCGACTGGGTTGTCGTTTTGTTGTTCCGCCCAGGTCGGGAAGTTGAGAAATGGACTGATTAGCGAGCGGACGCGACTGCGTCTTGTGATTCTCTGAGGGAAATACATTGTCTTTGTGAGTTAGTTAGCTAACTAGACTATTTCCCGGTATTAGTTAAGCCTGCCTGGAGGCATATGTTCATGGTTGATTTTCCGAAATAAGGTAATTCCTCTTGTATCGAACTTTATGCTATCATCTAGAGGTTCGTCATTTTGTCGCCCTTTTGCTCGCCTGTGTGATTCAAAATGGAGAGGTTCTTTGACTAGGATTAAGTCACCGGTATCTTTATACCTGAACTAATTATATATATATGGGTCGCTCTAGACCAACAAGACTATTGTCTGTGTTCCAGGATTCGTTATATCAGAGATCACGTCCAAGTCAGATGGTTAGACTGAGGAAGGTTATAAAGGTCGAGCTGACCTGTAATCCATGTATGCTACTCACGTGCAGACAGTAAACGGACGTATTGTATACATCTGATCTGCTAGCATCAGGAAGGAATAATTATTATTGTCTATGAACATTAAGGATCTGCAGCTGACCACGGTTGCAGAAGTTATATGCATTATTTATCAAGCTTCGCTATGATATTTGTTTTCCATACAACTATTGAGTATTGACTTCTACATGACTGTCAGTTAACATGAGTTTGAATGCTGCATTCGTTGTACCTATGCTGACAATAACATAAGTATCATGACTGTTTTGTGGCGTGCAATAAATGGTATAAACCTAAAGCGAAGTTACCATTTTTATGACTCTACACGTCATGTTGCCTGTGGTGTACTCTGAACTGTTCTACTGCAACACACACACAGCAACAATCTAAACCAGATAAGACACCCACATCTTACATTGTAATACCTGGTGTCGATAGAGGTGGTAATTTGACGGCATCCTAATTCCACCCTTATCACTAAGGTCGTTACAGGTGACGAAACCTGGGCACATCATTTTGAACCTGAGACAAAAAGACAGTCAATGGAGTGGCATCATCCGCAATCACCACGAAGAAAGAAATTCAAGACAATTCCTTCATCTGGAAAGGTCATGATCACTGTCTTTTGGGACATTGAAGGTTTGATTCTTGTGGACGTTATGCCAAGAGGAGAAACAATCAATTCGCGAGCTTACATTAAGACATTGAAAAAACTCAATCAACGTTTTCGCAGAGTTCGGCCGCACAAGAATCCAGCAGACCTGCTTCTCCTTCACGACAATTCGCGACCTCACACAAGTCTGGCAACACGGGAAGCAATCACCAAATTGGGTTGAACTGTGCTACCCCATCCACCCTATAGTCCCGATTTGGCACCCTCTGATTTTCATCTATTTGGTCCACTTAAAGATACACTCCGTGGGATAAGGTTTGAAGATGATGAAGGAGTGATCCATGCAGCGAAGAAATGGCTACATGATCAAGACAAAATCTGGTACGGGCTAGGAATACATGCACTTGTTTCACGCTGGCATAAAGCCGTACAAGTTGATGGGGATTATGTTGAATAATACCGATGTTTACGTGACATATCCATGTATATTGTTTATAAATTTGATGCTTTTTGAATAAACAGCTCCTGAGAAAAACGATGTGGTGCATTACTTTCTGAATGCCCCTCGTATTTTAACTTTATTTTTCTTTGTGTTCTTTGTGATAGATTTATTTTAACTTTATTTTTCTTTGTTTACTTTGTGATAGATTTATTTTAACTTTATTTTTCATTGTGATAGGTTTATTTTAGCCTAATGTTCTGTTATTTACTTTGTGATAGGTTTATTTTAGCCTGATGTTCTGTTATTTACTTTGTGATATGTTTATTTTAACTGTGTATTAATTTGTTTGACATGATGCCTTTGCCAGCCCCTTGCCCAATCTAATATTAGTTTCTTTTTATGACATGACTGATGGAGAAGTTGTTCTATTCTTTCATTGTCACTTTCATTGAGACTTTTCTCTTACTCCAGCACTTTTTTTTTAAATTCACTTTTGATTTCTGTTGTCTACTTGCTTAAGTTTCAGTCTTCATTTTCACATTGATGGCTTTTCAAAAACTAGAACAAAAAACCCAAAAAATTGCTACAAAATAACAGAAGGTAAAGGTTGTACATTTGTAAGATGGAAGTCACCAGTGAAAGAGAGCTTTAGGTATCCGTGGAGAAGAGAGAGTGTGAGAGACGAAGGATGCAGGACATTAATCTCAGAGAGAGACATTGTCCTTGGTTTTTGTTGTTTCAAACACAAAGATGGGCAAATATTCAGGGATGCCAAAGGACTTTTATTGATGGATGGTTTGTAAGAGAATGTTTGATTGATAGTTTGTAAGAGAATATTTGTCAAGAGTTCTTCAAAATAAAAAAAACTTGCGTAAAATGAAAACAGAAATGTACAAAAAGAAAGACCAGTGCAAGCACCACATCTGAGGTTTACAGCAGATATCACCATTTTCATTATCTTTTTCATTTTTAATGGAGCATGGATCCACCACTACATGTGTCTCCCTTGAGAAAGCCAACATGACAGCAGATGTGCTTGCGGTGCCCATTTGTGTACCAATATTGTTTTATACGGTGAGGTTGCCAGTCCCACGTATGACTTCTTATCTGTCATGTCTTACGATGATATGGCTGAGGTAGCAGTAGTTCTTTTCCTCAAAGATCCCCAGAAACTACACAGGGCACAGTATATATACAATTAGTCAATACCCTTTAGCTCCCCAAGGAGCATAGGCCTTCAACAAACACATGCCAAATCCTATCGTCACGTACCATCAGCTCAGCTTCCTCTTCACTTACACTCCTGTCTCCAGTTCTCGTCTCCGTGTGTTTCTTGTTCTACCTCGGCCTCTCTTACCCTGGGGGTTCCAGAACAAGGACTGTTTTGTTATGCTATCCATCACAAAGCATTTTCTTCTCAACTCTTGTTCCACTGGCACTTGTCTGGTTCTTGTCATCAGTTCCACATTAGTGACCTTGTTATACCATTTCAGTCCTTCTATTCTCTACACGCACGCAATTATGAAAGTTTGTAGCTTTTTGGTTGTTTTTTTTTTGTTCTCCAATGTTTCAGAGCCACACAATAGGACTGACTTGACATTTGAGTTGAAGATTTTTATTTTTGTAAATATGCAACAAAGCCAAATATATTATAGTTCAAAATTGGAATGATCTTACCATTTTGCACAATCAAAAAAATGTAAAGTAGACAGGACAGTGTTACAAACTCAGTTCACTTTTTTGCCTAACAGGGCGTGAATGTCAATGCCAAAGCTCATAATGGAGACATGGCCCGCTCGCTGGCTCTGATGAATGGTCACATGAAGGTTGTCAGTTTGATGGACAATCATGTATTACCTCTCTCTTACCTGAGGTCAGAGCCTGGTAAGTTTAGACTTATCTTTTTCTGTATAGTTTTGTATTTGATTCTTGATTAACAGTTACATTTTTTTAGGTCAGCTTTTTAATGATTTGCCCCTTATAGACCCATGGGGTCTCCGAGAGACAAAGGCAAGTCGTATAAAGCTACTTACGTGTTTGTGCATCGTACTAGCCACTTTCTCATGTAAAACAAAGTGTCACAGATACTAACACTGCAAGAGCATTTGACTAGTGCAGGCAGGCTTCCTGTTGTGATGGCTCCATGCTGCAGTTCAAAGGAAAAAGAAAATGATAATTTGTAATGATTTCTTAACTGTTCTCTTTTAGGTTCTAAGTGAACAGCTTTCTTAGTATTCTTTGCCAGTTTCTAAATTAGTTCTGTTTTAGCAATGTCAGTAATGGATTCTCTGTCAGAACTTTCATAATGAGTTCTTTGTCAACTTCTAAATTAGTTCTGTTTTAGCAATGTCAGTAATGGATTCTCTGTCAGAACTTTCATAATGAGTTCTTTGTCAACTTCTAAATTAGTTCTGTTTTAGCAATGTCAGTAATGGATTCTCTGTCAGAACTTTCATAATGAGTTCTTTGTCAACTTCGAAATTAGTTCTGTTTTAGCAATGTCAATAATGGATTCTCTGTCAGAACTTTCATAATGGGTTCTTTGTCAACTTCCAAATTAGTTCTGTTTTAGCACTGTCAGTAATGGATTCTCTTTCAGAACTTTCATAATGAGTTCTTTGTCAACTTCCAAATTAGTTCTGTTTTAGCAATGTCAGTAATGGATTCTCTGTCAGAACTTTCAAAATGAATTCTTTGCCAGTTTCTAAATTAGTTCTGTTTTAGCAATATCAATAATGGATTCTCTGTCAGAACTTTCCTAATGAGTTCTTTGTCAGCTTCCAAATTAATTCTGTTTTAGGAATATCAATAATGGATTCTCTGTCACAACTGTCATAATGAGTTCTGTGTCAGTGATTTTATACTTACATCCGTGTCATAAATTCTTCATGTATTTTAGATGTACATCAACATCATTTTTCTTTGCATTCCTTATGGAGCGTGGTGCCACGACTGTAGCAGGTCCCCTGTAGCTATTAGTTTTATTTTATGAGATTGCCAGCCCCACCCACAACCTCATATTAGTCACCTCGTACGACATGCCTGAGGGTGCAGTGGTACTATTCTTTCTTTATCTCTTCAGAGATCCCCCGGGAATTATATGGGGCATATGTACGTAGGCCCCCCCTATACTTTTTTTCCTAAGCAACTTCATAATGGATTCTTTGTAACAATGTCATAATGGCTTCCATATAACATTTTTATAATGGATTTTTTGTAACAATGTTATAATTGTTTCCATATAACATTTTTATAATGGATTTTTTGTAACAATCTCATAATTGTTTGTATATACCATTTTCATAATGGATTTTTTGTTCCTAAAAAAAAGAAGCAATTAAGAGCATCTTACATAGTTTTTAACATAACAATTATTATGTAGGCAGCAATCAAGAAACATGAAAGAAGTGAAGAAGACATAGAAAGACCTTGAGCTGATGGCACATGACATGAAGACTTGGTGTAACTTTGTTGAAGGCCTATGCTCCTGTGGGAGCTGAAGGGTGGAGAACATGAACATAAATCAAGAACTTAACACAATGATAGCGTAATCTCTGTTCTTGTATATTTTATCATACACTGCAAGAAAAAAGTTAACATTGGGAGATATGAAGCACATGAACATAAATCAAGAACTTAAAACAATGATAGCGTAATCTCTGTTCTTGTATATTTTATCACACAGCAAGAAAAAAGTTAACATTGGGAAATATGAAGCACATGGAGGAGAGACGAAGAAGAAAGCAGAACATAGACAAAATGAATGGACACATAATATTACTAGCTATGCAGCAAATGGAGCCAAGGCAGTCTCTGATTGTTTGGTTGGTTAAATTATTAAATTCACATGCAATCCAAAATCTATAATTTATGAAATAGTTAAATTGATGTAACAATCCTATTTCCTCAATGATTGATGAAATCATTAAGATAACTTAATCCAAAATACTCTGTGATTGATTGAATAATTTAATTGACATAACAATCCAAAATCTTTACAGGTCTTGATTTCTACTTAAGCTCTTCTGATGAGACCCAGCCCAGAAAGCTACATCCCTCTGCCCGTAACTTGCGTCTGAAATCCCAGGGCCCCAGCATCCGAGACGGCCCTGAGGCCATTGCTAGAATGATTGACAGAACCCACAGTACAGACACCGTGGCATATCCTAGTTAGTACATACAAGTATATGGCTATTGTCATTTGTGCTGAATGTTTTTATCATCGTCATTGTCCTTTGAGCTCCTTACAAAGCATGCAGTCACTACTGTAGCTGGTCCCATTGCAGGAAGCCAACACCAAGCAGTCACATGCTCTTTCAACTGTGGCTATTTGTTTTACATGATGAGGTTGCCAGCCTGATGTACAACCTGATATTAGTCACCTGGTACAGCATGCCTGAGGGTACAGTAGTCTTGATCGTTCTTGATCTCTTCAGTTACTGACGTCTGCTTCATTTCTTTTCTATTGTTGCTCCTTGTGGAGGATGGGGTCACCACTGCAGCAGACCTCCTGGCAGGAAGCCTGCATGCAAGTACTTATGTCCTATTGCTGTAGTAGTTTGTGTAGCAAGTTTGGTTGTACATAGTGGGGTTGCCTGCCTTATGTACAACCTCACATTAGTTGTCTCTTATGCCATGCTTGAGGAAGTAGTGGTCCTTCTTCTTCTTCTTTCGTTCGCTTGAAATATATTGTCTATATCTGCAATGTTGTTTCTTGTATAAACTTCACTGTCTTTTGTAGTTTATACAGAGGTCCGTATAGTTTTGCTTCCAGTGTTGTTTCTGTGGGCCAGTGGGTTTGCCTCAATATATCATATTCGGGGCAGTCTTGAAGTATGTGCTCTGCAGTCTGGGGTGCCCGTCCACATGTACACATGGCTGAATTGCCAATCTTAAATTTGTTTTACATGTGGCTGTGGAGTCGGTTGTGTCCTGTTCTGAGGCGCAGAATGACAATTTGTTCTGATCTGTTCATAGCTTGGTAGTCTTCCTGCATTGGTGTTGGTGGCTTTCTGATTGATTTGATCATCTTTTTCTTCTGATGGTACGTAACTGATACATCCGGTTGCTCGTCTGCAGCACCTTTAGCCAGTCGGTCTGCTCTTTAGTTTCCTGGTATTTCACAGTGTGACGGTATCCACTGCATGGCGACCTTGTGCTGGTTGCACAGTTCAGACAGTAGGGCTTGTATACCTGGTAATTTTCTGGACTGAAGTGCTTGGAGTGCTGATCTTGCATCTGTCAGGAATACTACAGGCTGTGGACCGAGATAGGTGTTAACAGTTTCTCAGTTGCCACCTTGATTGCCTGGACTTCTGCATCATAGTTGTTACAGAATTTCCCCGTTGGTACTCTGAGCGTATCCCTAGTGTTGTTTGGGTATTCTATGTACACTCCTGCTCCTCCATTCTTTACTGCATTTTGTGCTGACCCATCCGTGTATACTTGGACTCAGAGGTCCTGTGGGTATTCATCATCCAGGAAACTGAGAGTGACTGTCCTACGTTGCACGCTGTTCTGTTCATCCTTGTCAAGTATTCCTTTCACTTTTGTCTGGATGTATACTGGTAGTCCAGTCTTCTCTCTCCAAGGGGTTTGTTCTGGCACAGACTTTAGGGGGCTGTCAACTTCAGGCAAGTCTAAGGTTTGTCTACGAAGTCGTTTGGGAACTTTTCTGCCTGTGTTAGCACTTTTGTGTCTCTGCATTCTCTCAGTGCTTGTATCCTCCCCGTTTTCTCCATCTCCACTAAAGGCGTTGATTTCATTGCCCCCATGATGACCCTAAGCGCCTGGTTTTGCACCTTATCTAGCTCTTGTAATGTGGTGTTTGATGCTGGACACCACGCAGCTGACCCATATACCAGGTGTGGTCGTATGCCCTGCTGGTAAACTTTACTAAGTATTTTCCCGCTGACTCCCCATGCGGTTCCACTTAGTTTTCTCAGGATGGCTAACTTCCTCCTGGCCTTTGTTGCTGCCTTGTTGATGTGTTGCTTCCATGTCAGCCTATCATCGAATGTAACTCCGAGATAGGTGGGTTGTTTATCTTCTCTCAGGAGCTCTTCGTTTATCTTGATGACACCAGCTTTTTGTTTTGGAGAGAGGGTGAAGAGCATAGTGCTACACTTATCTGTATTGATTCTGATACACCATCTATTTGCCCATGGGGTGAAGGCATCTATAGCTCTTAGTAGCAGTTTGGTGGCCACTGTTGCATGCTCATCTGTGCACCATATTACCAAGTCATCAGCGTACGTTGCCACTTTCATTCCATGTGGTTGTTCGGCAACCAGGTCATTGATGTAGACTAGGAAAAGTGTGGGGGACAGAACCCCTCCCTGAGGGACGCCATGACGCACTAGAATTTTCTTGCTCTTGAGGTCATCTAGTTGTACTCGGGCTCTTCTGTTATGCAAGTATGCTTCCACCCATTTGTACATCCTGCCATTCACTCTGCAATTTCTCAGTTTCTTCAATAGCCCTTCTTTCCAAACCTTGTCAAATGCTTTCCTTAGATCTATCCATGCTGCTAGTACCAGTTTCTTATCTTGGAACGCATCCTCAATCTCTTGGGAAAGGTAAGTTGCCTGATCTTCGGTAGAGTAACACTGCCTAAAGCCCGCCTGCTGTGGTACAAGAAGGTTTTCGCTTTCAAGGTACCACTGCATCCTGAGGTTGATGATTCATTCCACTGTTTTGCAGAGACAGCTTGTAAGGCTGATTGGTCTGTTGCTGGAGGCCGTGGAACAATCTTTTCTTGGTTTTGAGAGTGGTATCATGATTGCTTCCCTCCAGGTCTGTGGAACTCTGCCCAAGTTCCAACAGATATTGAAGATCTGCAGCAGCTTTGTTTTTGCTGCGGTTCCCAAGTTCTTAATCATTTCATTGGACACTCCATCAACTCCTGGCGACTTTCTCATTTTCAATTTTGATATTGCAAGCTCCAGTTCTCTGAATGTGATTAGCGCCTCCATAACTTCAGGTATGGTTCCATCTCGTCCTGCATTTTGTCGTTTCTCACGAATCTCCTCTTGCTTCTCTGGGCTAACTTCGATGTTGTTGTCTTTAGCAAAGGTATCTGCACAGTGATCAACTACCTGTTTTCCTGTGAGGATATTTCCATCTTTATACAGTGCAATCTTTGAGTTTCTCCCTGTACCCTCATCGTTAAGTTGTTTTACCAGTTTCCACAGTTTCCTTGTATCTCTTTCAAAGTTCAAGGACTCTGTTTTCTCCTTCCAGCTTCTCCACCCGGCCTGCAACTTGGCCCTTTGAAATTTGGTCTTAGCATGTTGGTAGTTATTGTGATGTTCTTGACATCTCTGCCTGCTTTCGAGATGTTTCCACGTCATTGTGCAGTTGCTTTAGTTCACTATTCCAGTATGGTTTGTAGTGCTTACGAGCCCTTCTAGGTATTGTTTCACGAGCAGCCTGTAGTATGCATCTGCTGAATTCATCGACTACCTTATTGATGTCTTTGTCTACAGTCAGATCTCTAGCCAGTATACTGGTACGATGCTGGTACATTGTCCAATCTGCCTTCTTGTAGTTCCACCTAGAGAGAGTGCTGCTCTCCTTGACAAGTTCATTTTCCACATTTAGGAAGACTGGCCGGTGGTCGCTGCTTTCGAGTTGTTTCCCAACAACGTATGTGATGTTCCACTCCAGGCCTGGTGAGTGGAATGCCAGGTCTGGTGTAGAGGTGGTGTGCCATGATCTCAAGTAGAAGTTAGTGGGTCGATTGGCTGGTTAATCAGGATAAGCCCATTGTCATCCTGCCAGTTTTCAAGCTCCTCACCTCTCCTGTCCATGCGATCATAGCCCCAGCTCTGTGAGTGGCTGTTGAAGTCTCCGCACACAATCAGTCTTTCTTTTCCTGGGATTGTGTCTAGTGCCAGTGGGCGGTCGCTCGGACAGTAGTAGTTGAGCAGGTAGAATTGTGCACTTCTGTCCTGAGATGAAGCATCTGGTATTCCACCCCCTCCATATATGTTTGAAGCTGATGCTATTCTTCACGACTGTTAGTATTCCACCCTTTCGCCTGTCTTTTTGGTCGGATCGATAGCACTGGTAGCCTCTGATTTTGAAGGCTGTGTCTTAGTTGAGGTGGGTTTCTTGCAAGCAGCATACATTTACTTGCTCTTCATTAAGATATATTCGAGCTCTAATTTTTTGCTGTAGCCATCTTTTTTACTGTTGACGCCTTCAGTATTCCAGTGCATTATTTTAAATAGTCTTTGCTTTGCTTGGCCAGTAGCTCTATTCTCATGCCTTCTGGCTCCACGGGGCAACTCAGAAGGACCTCCAGTAGTAACCCTTCCGAGGCAGAGGACCCGGCACTGCACCTGCCTGTGTGTCCGTCACAGGGCGAGTGCCATAACATTTTGTAGATATAGGCATATTTCCATTGCGCGTGTGCATGGCATCCTGATTGCTGTGTTGCGCCTCTTGGCTGGTTGCCCCTGCCTTCAGCACCTTGACTTGCTAGGGCAGAATGTGGTCTTGCGCGAGTGTAGGAGGGCCTGGCCAGTCATGGTTTTTTGGCCACGGGTGGCTGTACTTGAGCCCCCATCTCCATGTCAAGGAACTGGCCTCGATGGGGAGTTGTGGTCCTATTATTGTTTTTTGTTTTTGTCCCATCATAGACACCACCACCACCCAGGACCATGGATCATTTGCTGCTTATTGAACAGGATAAATATTTATCATTGGATAACTTGTCCCGTGTACTTCCTTTGTGTCTCTGAGGGGATAAAGATTGAGACTACTGCTACTGCAGGTATATCATCAGAGGTGACTAATATAAGGTTGTGTATGGGGTCAGCAACCTCATCATATAAAGGGAATTGCTACACAAACCATCACTGTAAGAACACATGCACATGCTGTGTGAGTTTTCCTTAAGGAGACCAGTTACAGGTGGTGGTTCCACGTCCCATAAAGAACAAACAAGTAAAAGATGATGATTGGGAATCGCAGGTAGTCAAATACAATTGTGTCTGTTCTTTCCTTCGTTACAAATTTCTTTCCCCTGCCGTTTATGCCATGATCATTGCCGGAGTGATTATTGTTTCTGATTCACTGTACAGATTGAAACCCGACTTAAAATATGTCTGTGGAAACCTCAGGTATTGATTGCAATTTAGGAATATATGCCGTGTTTCTGACAATCTGTTTTTGCTTCTTCTTTCTTTGATCCTTAGCCGCCGACCATCAAAGCAGTCAGTGGCCATTATGCCTGGTGGCGTCTTGTAGGGCAACAACAAATTGATTCCACTTTGCTCGGTCGGTGGCCATCCTTCGTACAGTGCCCCAACTCTGGTTCATTCTTTGCATCTCAGCCTCCACAGTCCTCCACCAAGTTGTTTTTGATCCGCCTCTCTTTCGTTTTCCTTCAGGGGTCCATAGCATAGCTGTTCTTGTGATGGCATCGGGGTCTCTTCTGAGGACATGGCCAACCCAGCTCCAGCGTCTGCCAGCTATGATGGTGTGCATGTCCTCTTGCTTGCTCCAAGTAAGCAGATCTTGGTTGGTGATGGTATTCGGTCAAAAGATTCAGAGAATTTTTTTTAGGCATGTTGTGTGAAAAGAGGACAATTTTGACATTTCCTTCTCTGTAACTCTCCAGCTCTCCGCGCCATAGAGAAGCACAGAAAGCACACAGCTCTGATACAATCATAATTTTGTGCTTGTGCTGTACTGAGAGGACTTCCAGATGTTGTTTAGACTAAAAAAGGCTGTTCTTGCTTTGTTCATTCTGTTGTTGATGTCTTTGCTTGCTCTGCCGTCTGGTGTTACTATGCATCCTAGGTATGTGAAGGCATCTGTCTGTTCCAGTTGCTGATTCCTTACTGATATGGGCTCAGGGTTGCTCACATTGAGCATCATGACCTCTGTCTTCTTTAGGTTGATGTTCAAGCCCACCTGCTGGCTATACTTATTAAGTCTATCCGTTTTTTCCTGGATGTGTTGATGTGAATGTGCTAGCAGTGCAATGTCATCTGCATATTCCAGATCTTCCAATGTAGAAAATGTAGTCCATCTTATTCCTCTTGGATTGCCCTCTGTTGTCTGGCGCATCACCCAGTCTATGACTGTTAAAAATAGAGTGGTTGATAAGGGGCATCCCTATCGTACTCCTGTCTTCACTTCAAAGGTTAGGTTGCTCTGCCCAATGCTACACGTAAAGTTGGCATAAAGGCTTTTTATGATTGACACTATGCAGCTTGGAATTCCATAAGCCCTCAGTATTTTCCATAAACTGTCCCTATGTATACTGTCAAAAGCCTTTTCAAAATCAACGAAATTAATGTACAGCTGTCTTTGCCATTCTGAGCACTGCTCTATAATGTTCCTGAGGGTAAATATATGATGTACACATCTTCTGTTCTTTCTAAATCCTGCTTGTTCTTTCCTCAGTTTGTGGTCTACTGCTTTTGAGATTCTCTGTATAATTATCCTGCCTAGTATTTTGCTGTTAACTGAGAGAAGAGTTATTCCTCTCCAATTATTGCAGTCTGCGAGATCTCCCTTCTTGGGCAATTTGACAATTATTCCTTTGTTCCACTCTGTTGGTGTTGTCCCTGTTTTCCAGACTTGAGCTCTCCATTTATCTTGATGACACCAGCTTTTTGTTTTGGAGAGAGGGTGAAGAGCATAGTGCTGCACTTATCTGTATTGATGCTGATACACCATGTATTTGCCCATGGGGTGAAGGCATCTATAGCTCTTTGTAGCAGTTTGGTGGCCACTGTTGCATGCTCATCTGTGCACCATATTACTAGGTAATCAGCGTACGTTGCCACTTTCATTCCATGTGGTAGTTCAGCAACCAGGTCGTTGATGTAGACTAGGAAAAGTGTGGGGGACAGAACCCCTCCCTGAGGGACGCCATGATGCAGTAGAATTTTCTTGCTCTTGAGGCCATCTAGTTGTACTCGGGCTCTTCTGTTATGCAAGTATGCTTCCACCCATTTGTACATCCTGCCATTCACTCTGCAATTTCTCAGTTTCTTCAATAGCCCTTCTTTCCAAACCTTGTCAAATGCTTTCCTTAGATCTATCCATGCTGCTAGTACCAGTTTCTTATCTTGGAACGCATCCTTAATCTCTTGGGAAAGGTAAGTTGCCTGATCTTCAGTAGAGTAACACTGCCTAAAGCCCGCCTGCTGTGGTACAAGAAGGTTTTCACTTTCAAGGTACCACTGCATCCTGAGGTTGATGATTCATTCCATTGTTTTGCAGATTTCATTCCTGCTGTGGTTCCACGTCCCATAAAGAGCAAACAAGTAAAAGATGATGATTGGGAATCACAGGTAGTCATAAATACAATTGTGTCTGTTCTTTCCTTCGTTACAAATTTCTTTCCCCTGCCGTTTATGCCATGATCATTGCAGGGAGTGATTATTGTTTCTGATTCACTGTACAGATTGAAACCCGACTTAAAATATGTCTGTGGAAACCTCAGGTATTGATTGCAATTTAGGAATATATGCCGCGTTTCTGACAATCTGTTTTTGCTTAGGTCAGGCTTTTTTGTTTTTGGCGTTTTGTTCTTATTCAGGTTGTATCCTATGTCTTTTGGTTGTCTGTTTACACTTAGGTTATGGCATCTGTTTTTGAAATTCTATTTTTATTCAGGTTATAGTCTTTTTTTTTTGTTGTTGTTGTTGGTATTCTGTGTTTATTCAGGTCATACTGCTGTTGGCATTCAGTTTTTATATAGCCAGTGCTGCTTTTGGTGTTCTGTTGTTATTCAGTTTACACACTCTGTTGTGGGCTGTCCGTTTGCACTTAGCTTATATCATCTATTTTTAACATTTTTATTCAGGTTATATTCTATTTTTATCTTTCTTTTTTTTCATCTAGGTCATCCAATCAGATTTGACGTTTTACTTTTATTCAGGTCATGCCATCTATTTTTAACAGTTTTATTTAAGTCAGTATTTGTTTGTGTTTTGTTTTTTGGCATTCTGTGTTTTCAGTTAGGCTATACTCACCATGTTTGACATTATTAAAACAAATTAGGCTGTATGGACCGTTTCAGAATTTAAAAAAAATAAAATTCACATCAACTTCCCAATTTGTGGTATTTTTATTTAAAAAACAGGTCACATTGTCTTGTTTTTGCACCACTTTAAAAAGTTATTTCTAGAAGCCATAATTGTGGACATTTTCCTTCAGACATTTATATTCTTGGGTTTTTGTATTTAAAATTAAGAACAATGGCATGCATCTTAGTTTGGGTCTTATCTCTGTTATTTTGTTGATATGTACTGCAAACAAAGCTGTAGGTTTTTTTAATGCCAACTTCTATTTCTTCTTGACATGCTAAAAATAAACTAGGAGCTAAAATATGATACTTTTAATGTTATGGTTTTTCTGTTTTACATGTTGTATGTGTTTTATTGATCTTCAATCCAGGATGTCTTACTTGTTAAACTGTATTTGGTCTCCAGACTTGCTGGTCCCGAAAGGGTATGTGTCTTTCCCAGTTAGTGGAGCTGTGAAGGAGGAAACCAAGATGTCGTATCGAGATGTCACGTCTCCCATTAACCCTGAGGATTACAAGGACAGTTCTGGAAGCAGAGCCATGTCAGGTGAATGTCCCACTCTGTATTTTACTTACTTACTTACTTACTTAGTCGTTCCCCTTCTACCGTGAAGTGTAGAGGTTTGGAAGAGAGAGCGCCAGACCATTCTATCAGCTGTCTTCTTCCTGGCCTGGTTCCATTCTAGTCCTCGGTCCTTCAAAGATTGTCTAATGTTGTCCTCCCAGCGGACTCTGGGTCGTCCTGGAGGTCTGGATCCCTGGCTCTTTGTTTCCCATGCTTGTCGTGGTAGCCGATCTTCTCCCATTCTGCAGACATGGCCAAACCATCTTAGTTGGGACTGTTCTATTTGGGTCTGCAGCGGATGGGATTTTAGGCCTTGACGGATTGTTTGGTTGCGGACCATGTCTCTTCTTGTTACTTCAACCACTTTCCTCAGATACCTCATTTCTGAGGTTTGGATCTGGCTTTTGTGGGTTGTAGTCATTGCCCACGACTCGCATCCATATGTCAAGACTGGGACATAGGTGGAGCGGTATACAGCCATCTTCGTTTTCTTACCAACCTCTTTCTTGCTGAGGAATCCACGATTTATGGCCTGAAAAAGTCTCCCAGCCGCTGCTTTTCGAGTGGCCAACTCTTCTTTGATGCCTCCCTTTCGGCCGAACAAATGGTATAATATTGAATGTAGGTTTAATGATGATGATAGTGTTTTTCAACATATTTTGTTTCATGGTGATACTTAGTTTGTATTTTTTCAACATACTTTATTTCATGTTTATAATTAGATACTGTGAATGTGAGTATGCTATTATTTTACCTTTATAACGTTGAATTCCTTGAATTGATGGGTAAAATGTATGTGAGAATAAATGAAATCAGTATAAAAGATGAGAGAAAGGAAGGGCAGAATGTCAGACGGGCCTGCGTGCCCAATTCTCAACCCTTTGAAAATAAAGTTCGTTCATTCGTTCGTTCGTTCGTTCTATAATAGCTCCGAGATATTTAAAGTGGTCGACCTGCTCCAGGATCTGTTCTCCCAACTTAATCTGATGTTTTCTTTCTTCTCGTGATATCACCATGGATTTTGTTTTAGAGCTGCTTATGACCATCCCTCTCTTCTCCAGCTCTTCCTTCCAGACTTGCAGGTTGGATTGGAGATGTGCCTCTGATTTAGCAATCAGGGCAACATCATCAGCAAATGCCAGCTCCGAAATATAGACCTGTCTCATCTTCCAGTACCCCACTGAATACTTTCTTGTTCTCTCCTTACATGCCTTGATGACATCGTCCATAAGGAGTATGAAGAGGTAAGGTGATAGGATATCACCTTGTCTTACACCAGGGGTGGTCCTGAACTCTTCTGACTTATGGTTTGCTGTCCTCACATAATTTCTGCAAGACTTGTAGAAGCTCTGTATAGCATGAATCAGAGGTGCTGGAATATTCTTCCTTGCCAAACAGTCCCAAAGTTTGCTCCAAGGGACCCTGTCAAATGCCTTTTCCAGATCTATGAAACAAAGATGGATCTCACTCTTATACTCAAGGGCCTTTTCACTCAGCTGTCTGAGTGTGAAGATTAGATCTTGAGTACTTCGGTTTGCTCGGAATCCGCACTGGACCTCATCCAATTGTGGCTCAGCTAGACGTCGGAGTCTCTGCTCTAGGATTCTAGAGTAGATTTTACCAGGGACACTGAGAAGGGATATGCCTCTATGGTTTCCACATTGTCGATTGTCACCCTTTTGAAAATTGGTGTTATGATGGCAATCTCCCAATCCTTTGGTATGGTCTTGTTGCACCATGCTGCCTGTAGGACCTTTAGGAGTAATAGGTTGCCTGATGCTCCCATGTACTTAACCATTTCTGGTGTTATACCATCATGCCCTGCTGCTTTGCCCATCTTGATTTTCTCTAGTGCTGCCCTCAGTTCTTCCATCTTTATGTCATCTTCACCATCATTGGTTTTCTCTTCTGTGCTAGTGGTTATCATTTCTGATGCTTCACCATGCTCACCATCCAGGAGTTCTGAGAAATATTCTTTCCATCTTTCCATTACTTCCTTTGGGGCAGTAAGCAATTTGCCTTGCTTGTCCTTTATAAATTTGAGAGGACATTGTTTTTCCTTCCTCGTGTTCTTTAGGGTCTTATAGAACAATTTCTGGTTTTCTTGTGCATCTTTTTCTAGCTTTTCTCCAAATTCTTCCCAGGACTTCTGTTTTGCTGCTAGCACTTTGTTCTTTGCTTCTGTTCTGAGTGTCACATATTCTCTATATTTTTCCATTTGTCCTGTTGTGTTTTTAGCTCCTAAGTATTGTTTCCATGCCATTTTCTTCTCTCTTATTTTCTCTTTGACTTCCTCTGTCCACCAAGGTGTCCTCTTTCTCTGGTTCCCAAGTCGGACTTCACCGCATGCTTCTGCAGCAGCTGTCTTTATGATATCCTTGAATTTATTCCAGAGGGTTTCCAAGTCATCAGGTCGTTCTTCTGTGTTGCTCACTGCTGTAGCAATAAGCCCCTGATATCTGGTCTTAATTTCTGGCTCTCTCAGCTTGTAGGTCCTAATGCTCATTTCTCCTGCTCGTTTACTTGGTTTCTTGCGTGATGTTGGGCAGTTCCTAGGCTGAGCAACTCTTTCAGTTGTTCGTTTGATTGTTAGCAGGTAGTGATCACTTCCAATCTCTGGCCCCCTCCAGACTCTTGCATCTCGGACATATCTGAATGAGCTTCTCCGAACAATGGCATAGTCGATCACTGACTTCTCATTCTTGGTTGGTTCACATCTAGTGTATGCATGTATGCGCTTATGGGGGAACTTTGTGTTTGTAATGATCAGATTCTGCTCACTGCAGAATCTAAGGAGTCGCTTTCCATTGTCATTGAGAGTATCTTCTCCATATCTTCCGATAACTCCACCCCATCTAGCATGGTCATTTCCAACTCTGGCATTAAAATCTCCGAGCATGATAACTTCATCTAGGCAGTCATCCACTGTCCTTTGAAGCAGCTCGAAGAATTCCTCCTTGACCTCTGCTCTCTCATCCTCATTTGGCCCATACACTATGACCAGGTTGACTATGGTTTCTCCTTCTTTTAGTTTTACAACCATAATGCGCTCCGAGACAAAGTTCCATCCCTTGATACTATCTTTTTGATTTTGGGCCACAATGCAACCCACGCCCCCTTTAGCTCTTTCAGATATGGGTACACCACTGTAGAGCAACGTGTTGCCATCGAGATCCATGACTCCTTGTCCTTTTTTCTTCGTTTCCGTTATAGCCAGGATTTCTAGTTTTGCTTTCCTCATCTCTTCCACCAGCTCCTCTTCCTTCCCATTTATACTTCTTGTGTTCCAAGTTCCATAAGTCGTAGTCCGTAGTCCGTTCCAGTTCGTCGCCTTTAGAATCAGTCCGGTTTTCTCTCTTGTATTGCTCGTAATCATAGTTTAAGACAAACAGGTGATTGGCCTGTTGTGCCTTTGCATGGTGGAGGGGCTGCCTCCTTACGGCCTCCATGCAGGCCGCCCTCCTCCTTTTTCATCCGGGCTTGGGACCGGCATTGGCGGAGTTACTCTGTATTTTACTACACTTAATTCCTGGGGTCTCTGAAGAAACTAGGAAAGGATATGACTACTGGGTCTTCAGGTATGTTGTACAAGGTGACTGATATGATGTCCTGCATCAGGCTGGCAATCTCATCATATGAAACTAATTGCCATAGAAACCATTGCTGCAAGAGGACGTAGATGATTGGTGCAGGCTTGCTGCAAGGGGACCAGCGACAATTGTGACTGTGCTGTGCGAGGAACACAAAAGAAAATGAATGAGCATGTGGCTGCTTGTAATTTTATTAATTAAAGTTTTTGTTTCTCAAAAATGATGATGTTGTCTAAAAGTTTTGAAGATAATGTGTTCATAAATGGTTGGTAAATCCACTGAAAAAAAAAAATAAGTTCTACAAGTTGTTTTATTTTAAAAGTTCATTTATTCTTAGAATTATTGCTGCACTGATGAATACTTTTGTGCCCAACAGTCAGTGAGTTTGTGTAACAGATAACTTTAAGAGAGATTTAGTCATGCCAGTTGCATTATTTTCTTTCAGATTTGGATGATTTTAATGATGACAGCAATGCTTTCACCAAGACAGGGGCAATAACCATCAAAAGTAGCTCAAGTTCTAGCGGAGGCTTAATTGCAGCTCTGGGGCTGAGCCGTGAGGGCAGCCTTGACAGCGATGACTCACACTTGTGTGTTCAGACAGGCACCTCTTCAGATGACATCCTGGAGTACAAAGTTGACAGTGATAGAGTCCGAGGTACTGCTTCAGATGACAAGGCGCTTTTGACAGATCAGGACTCCAAATATAGAGGTGGATATTCTCCATTTTCTGAGAGAGAAAATATGCCAGACAGTGACATAATGCAATTGTCTCCCTTAAACATCAACAGAAAGGGTTATAATGTTAAAGAAAGTGTTGATGTGAATATTGAGCAGCAGGATAGTGGAATTGTTTCCCCTTTGAGGGATTATTTCCCATTGGATTCATCTTTTCATATTGGAACCACAGCTGCACAGCCATCTGAACCTGGTGCTGTTAATGGAAAACCCCAGCTTGAGTCGTCACCATTACCCAGCTCTCACCTGACTCTGCCAAAAGATAACATGACTCAGGTAGAAATTGTTAATCGGTTTCTGAAGAACTTAACTATGAACAATCCAGAAACTTCTCCTGGTCAGAACCGATGGGCTGACGAAGCGAGCGCTGATCACCCACCAGGTAATGAGGTGAATGGTACACATCTTTATCCACATCATATGGAAGGCCATAGTTCCACCACATCCGCATTTGAAACAACCACAGCTTCAGTCAGAAAACCATTCTCATCTAAGAGTACTGACTTAAGAGATGTTGAAAATAGAATCAAAGATAATGTGCTAAGTCAGGAGTTCATTGAAAGCAAAGCTGGCTTATCGAAACACCAAGTAAATGAACTGTCATTGGCACACCTGGGTGAAGTCGTTGAAAGTACACCAGGGTTTTCTAGCTATGAAAGGAGCTCAACCGGACACCTTTTTCTAAGATCAAACCTTCACCATCATCAAAAGGAAAATCAGCTTGAAATTGTATCAAATCAGCCTTGGACACATCACTCGCAGTTAAATCATCATCATCGTCTGCACAGTCGCCGCCATCATAACCATAATCATATGTCCCGTCTCGCAGACAGTACTGAAAGTTATGTAAGAAACACTCCTGCCAGACTGGACAACACACACATGCCTTCACCTCAACCATCTGTTGTAAATTGTGCTGAGATGTCAGCACCTTTTGTCCATGACCGTCCCCAGGATTACTTCTACAGTGATATCAAAACTGCTAGTCATTTTCACCAGCATGTATTTGGGGCAACATCTGGTGCAGCCGTCCATTCTCCCACTCCAGTGTTGAACACAGCAGTTTCCCATGTGGACTACAGTGCCAAACTGGCAACTAGTCCTAATCCATTGTTTCACCTCATCAGTCCCGTTGCAGACAGCACTGTCCGGAACTTGCATGGCAGTACTGAACGTCTGGTTCCAGCAGGCATGCCTGAATCCTCACAAGTTCTAACTGACCAAGTTAACAGTTTGATCAGTCAGCACATAACTTTTCCTCAAAGTGTCAATCAAACAGCTTTAAAATCCAAAGATTCTAACTTTATACAGCAACTGCCAGCATCATCGTCAGTGGCAACAATCGCATCATCAGCATTAAACTATCATCAACTTCCTTATCGACTTCCGTTGCAGCATATACCTCCACAGTCTTCTGTGCCAGCTACTGTCATAATCCCAGGCCATACCACCTCTCAGCCTGTCTGCGATACGATAGACTGGGACCATGTCATGCAGCCAGAAAATCTTGGTCCAAGAGATCTTGCTGAAATGCTGACCCAGCTTGGTCTTATTAAATATTTGGAGAAGTTTGAAGAACAGGATGTGGACCTGCAGGTGTTTCTGTCTCTCACGGACAATGACTTAAAGGAACTAGGAATCAAGTAAGTCTCTCAAGTTGGCATGTCATAGAAGGATTTTAATTGAATCGTAAGTATTAATTTCTAACTTATTACAGGATTTTAATCAATTATCATCTATTCATCTCCTTTTTCACTCCTAACGGAGCATGGAGTCACCACCATAGCTGGTCCCTTTGCAAGGAGCCTGTAGTATAGTACTTGTTGTGCTGTAGCAGTGCTACATTCATACCCTTAAACATTTGTTGAGGGAGACTGAACACCTATGGGTTTGCTCAGATTGCAATGATGTTGATTCTGATCAACAATAGCAGTAATGGTTTCTGTAGCAATCTGTTATACATGATGGCGTTGCAAATCCCATTATAAGTGGTCAGAGTCTTACATCTCATGAGCAGACTTGATATCTCTTCTGTCAACTGTTATCCTCTCATCATTATTTTCTTCTGTATGGAGCAAAAAGGAAATTGATGATGATGATGATAATGATATACACTAGGACAAATAAGCTCCTGTGTTTAGGAAACAAATGTGGTCTTTATTATGGAGACATTAATTGAAGAGGCAGAGATAGACCAAATAACACACAGAGAAGAGAACTGGTGATGAAAATGATAAGGAGGACATGGAAAGAATTTGAGCTGGTGGCACGTGATAGGAGGACTATGCATGTGTTTGTTGAAGGTCTAAGCTCCATGAAGAGCTTAAGGGTGTTGATTGGTTGATTCATTTTTTAGTTATTATTAAACTGCTGTAAATCACAGATTTTCGGTCACTTCATGCTCACCTCTTTTTGGTTTTTGGGTTATTTTTTAAGGACCATCTTCATTGCACACGGACAACACCATCAGTGCTCCGATCTCCTCTCTTAGATCACACAAGAAGGATCTCAGTGCAGTTTATAGGAATCACACATTCTATAAATATTTTTGTGGTGGGTAGGTTTCCTAATTTTTAAATTTTGCCAGGGCAGCGGCCTGATAAGCCTACTCTTTACGATTTCCAACTGCCATGGGATTTTTAACTTGCACACGGGACCTCCTATTTTTTCACCCTTATCTGAGAAGGCTAGGCATCCGATCTCACTACCCATGAGACCAGGGTTCTGAAAGAAAAATTTCAATAAATTATAATCCCTCAACTGGGATTCAAACCTGGTACAGTCGCCAGGTCTCTTTTTATCTTATGCCAACTACTCATGATCTCTCCATATCTTCACTGTACTCCCTATGTTTGTCAGCCATTCTCATCTCCACATGCATTTTTTGTTTCTTTTTTATTTCTGTTACCGTGTGGATCTAATTGCCTGCTGACATCTCAATTTTCAGGTTGTTTGGCCCCAGGAAGAAGATGACCAATGCCATAGCTCGCTGGCACAGCAATGCCCCAATTGCCTGCAACAGCCTGGAACAAGCATATGCTGACAGACTGGAGGGAGAGATGCAGGAGATGGCCATACAGCTGAATCAGGTTTGGTATCTGCCAGCGTCATGTGTGTGTGGTTCAGAACGTTTGTTTGTGTTTTTTAATCATATTGGAGAACCGGCTTAGAGATTACTTCTTCTTCTTTGATCCATAACCGCCAACCGTCAAAGCAGTCAGTGGCCATCACGCCTGGTGGCGTCTCGTAGGGCAGCAACAAATTGATTCCACTTTGCTTGGTCGGTGGCCATCCTTCGTACAGTGCCCCAACTCTGGTTCATTCTTTGCATCTCGGCTTCCACAGTTCTCCGCCAAGTTTTTTTGGTCAGCCTCTCTTTTGCTTTCCCTCGGGGGTCCATAGCATAGCTGTTCTTGTGATGGTATCAGGGTCCCTTCTGAAGACGTGGCCAACCCAACTCCAGCTATGATGGTGTGCATGTCCTGATTACTCTGAATAAGTAGTTCTTGGTTGCTGATGGTGTTTGGCCAAAAGATTCGGAGAATTTTCCTTAGGCAGATTGTGTGGAAGGAGGACAGTTTCGACATTTCCTTGTCTGTTACTCTCCAGCATTCCGCACCATAGAGAAGCACAGAAAGTACACAGCTCTCATACAGTCTTAATTTGGTGTTTGTGCTGTACTGGGAAGACTTCCAAATGTTGTTGAGACTAGCAAAGGCTGTTCTCGCTTTATTCATTCTGTTGTTAATGTCCTTGCTTGTTCCGCCGTCAGGTGTTACTATGCATCCTAGGTAAGTAAATGTGTCTGTCTGTTCTAACTTCTGGTTCCTTACTGTTATTGGCTCAGAATTGCCCACATTTAGTGTCATGACCTCTGTCATCTTCAGATTGATGTTCAGGCCAACCTGCTGGCCATACTTATTCAGTCTATTGGTTTTTTCTTGGATGTGTTGGTGTGAATGCGCGAGTAGTGCAAAGTCATCTGCATATTCCAGGTCTTCCAGTGTAGAAAACATTGTCCATCTAATTCCTCTTGGACTGCCCTCGGTTGTCTGATGCATCACCCAATCTATGGCTGTCAAAAACAATGATGTTGATAACGAAAGTTACATTACTCAATCCAACACTGCATGTAAAGTTAGAATAGAGGCTTTTTATGATGGAAACAATGCAGCTGGGAATTCCATAAGCCCTCAGTATTTTCCATAGGCTATCCCTGTGTATGCTGTCGAAAGCTTTTTCAAAATCAACAAAGTTAAATGTATAACTGTCTCTGCCATTCTGAGTACTGCTCTATAATGTTCCTGACGGTGAATATATGATCTGCACATCTTCTGTTCTTTCTAAAGTTCAGGGTCTGCCTTGAATAACTCAGCATTTAGATTGTCGTGACCAGGCGCTTTTCCATTTTTTGACCCTTTGATAGCTGTGATGATTTCTTCTTTTCGTGGAATGTCTGTATTTACGTCTAAGTCACTTTCAGCCTCAGGAACATTCAGCTGAGTCTCTGGTGGTTCCTTATTCAGTGTTTCTCTGAAGTGCTCTGCCCATCTTGTTTCCTGCCCCTGTGCTGTGGTGATGAGATTTCCTTGCTTGTCTCTTACTAACGTTATGTTGTTTGCACCTCGTTTTTCCACTGATAGTTTTAGTTATTTTATAAACTGTGCTTTGTTCATTTCTCAGTGCTGCCTCTTCTGCCTGTCTTGCAAGGTCATCCAGAAATGTCCTTTTGTTAGCACAGGTTTGACGTTTTACTTCCTTGTCCTGCTGACTGTACTGTTCACTATATATTGCCTTTAACCTGGGAGACTTAGCTTCTGTTTTCTTTCTTTTCATTTCCTTTCTCTTCGCTATGGTGTTTAGCATTTCTGGTGTTATCCAGTCCTGGCTCTTTCTTTTCTGGAATCCCAAGCATGACTTGCTGCTTTCCTTGTATATTGTTGAGATGGTGTTGAATTTCTGGTCGACATCATCGGTCTCTGTTCTTTCCTGGCTTTTGGTAATCTGATATTGTCTTTACGTCGACCACGAAAGCTTTTCTGGTGAGGGGGTCCTTACGTTTCGTGATGTTGTATCTTTTCTGTTTGACTGCAACTGGTCCAACAGCTCTGAGTTTCACCTTCAGTCTTGCTACTACTAGGTGATGATCACTTCCCACATCTGCGCCTTTTCTTACTTTCACGTCTTGTAGTGCATGTCTCCATCTGTCATTGATCATTATGTGATCTATCTGGTTTCTGTCTCATCCGTTTGGTGATTCCCACGTTAACTTGTGCACTTCTTTGTGTGGAAAAAGTGTTCCTCCAATGACCAGGTTGTTAATACTGCAGAAGCTTATTAATTTGTCCCCATTCTCATTTACTGTTCCACTGCCGCATTTTCCCATTACTCTTTCGTTATAATTATTGTGTGTTCCAACTTTCGCATTGAGGTCTCCCATTACTATAATAAGATCGTACCAGGGTGCAGTTTCCATTTCCTTTTGTACCTGTTGATAGAACTCGTCCTTGATCTCTTCATCGCTGTCGTTTGTTGGTGCATAGCATTGTATAATTGTGGTGTTGGTGAATCTCCCTCTCAGTCTTGTTCTTATCAGTCTGTTGTTCATGGGTTTCCATTCCAGTAAAGACCTTTCCATTCCTTTCTTCAGGATAATGGCTACACCTTCGTTGTGCTGACCATCCTCTCTACCAGAATAAAGTACTGTTTCCACTGTAGCTGTTTTTATTCTCCCCGTCCCTGTCCATCTGCTCTCGCTTATTCCCAGGATATGTAATTTGTAGTTCTTCATCTCTGCTGTGATTTATCTCAGCTTTCCTGCCTCATTCATGGTTCTGACGTTCCAAAATCCAATTCTGGTTTCGTGTTTTGCGGTCAGGGCATCCATTTTCATGCCAATGGCTTCCTTTCGACTTTCACCACTGTCAGTCATACGAGCCTGAGACTCCGGATGTCCGTCCCGCATCAAAGTTTTTCCCTTTGTTGCCATTTCTGTAACGTGTGATTTGTTACATAGACAGATGTGTCGGCCCTGTGCTAAAACCCCCAACCTGTAAGACCAGGGTACCAGCTTTTGTCTGACCCCTACCCACACAGACCAGTCCAGCTTGGTTGAACCTACCAGGAGTAAAACTCCCACTGGCATAGCTCTGGGGATGGTCAGGCTAAAGCTGCCATACTGCTACAAGGTATAGGTACCATTGATGGCAGTTAGAGATTACACCGCATAGAAATTATTTTTTTATGTTGTGGCTGTCTCTGTAGAAGGATTATTTATCAGTGATGGTCCTTTCTGGCAGCCATATTGGTAGGGTGAAACATGTTTCTACAACAGTAAATTGAAGCTAAATAAACAAGATTAGCAAATGCATTGCTCAGCTGGGTAAACTGGAGCGGTTCGTTACCTGGTTTCAGTAATGTATCCCGCTTACTTTGCCGTGAGAGGGAAACACTCTAACTAGGACACTCAGAACTACCATAGAATTGTCTAAGGAATTACCCCATGTGTTACCAGAGCCTGAAAGGAGAGCAATGAATAGTAATATTGTACCCCGCTATGCAACGCTATGCATGTCTAAGTAGGTTACATGGGAGGGTTAGGCAGGGGCTGAGTACCCCATCTTGTAAAAAAACTTTACTCAGAAACATGAACAAGTCATCCAAAGCAAGTAATTCAACACATCCATCCATGTTGGAAGGAGCTATCTGTCAGTGAGATTCATGAAGTAGTTACCCTTGGGATTTCAGAACAAGGACTACCTTGTAATGCCAGCAGCAGGCTTCCCGAACATGTGTCCTATTCAAGACCAGCGTCTTTTCTTCACTTATTCTTTCACTGGTACTAGTTCGGTCTTTTCTATCACTTCCATATTGATAATCTTATGGTACCATTTTAATCCAAATGGTCCACGCAGGCACCCATTTTCAAAAGTCTATCTGCTTGGTTGTCATTTTTGTTGTTGTCCATGTTTCACAGCCACACAACAAGACTGCCATGACATTTTTGTGTTGGACTTGATTTCCACTTATTTCCAAATGTAGTGAAAACTCAAGCCTGTTGTAGTCTTATCTTAGATGAGCTATATTGTTAACACAAACAGGGCTTCATGCGAGTTTGAACTGCAACAGAAAATAATAATAATAAGTCAGTGAGAATGAATAACAAATGATTTATTACATATTTGTCTCCTGATTTTTCGTGTCATACTTATCGTGTTGACCGTCTGATTTTGTGGATGAGACAAAAGTTTTTCTTCAGGTAACCTTAACATCTTGCTTATCTTAACCTTACTTTAGTTACTTACCTTACTTTGGTTACTTACCTTACTTTGGTTACTTACCTTACCTTACTTTGGTTACTTACCGTACCTTACTTTGGTTACTTACCTTACCTTACTTTGGTTACTTACATTACCTTACTTTGGTTACTTACCGTACCTTACTTTGGTTACTTACCTTACCTTACTTTGGTTACTTACCGTACCTTACTTTGGTTACTTACCTTACCTTACTTTGGTTACTTACCATACCTTACTTTGGTTACTTACCTTACCTTACTTTGGTTACTTACCTTACCTTACTTTGGTTAATTACCGTACCTTACTTTGGTTACTTACCTTACCTTTGGTTACTTACTGTACCTTACTTTGGTTACTTACCATACCTTACTTTGGTTACTTACCTTACTTTGGTTACTTACTGTACCTTACTTTTGTTACTTACCTTACCTTACTTTGGTTACTTACCGTACCTTACTTTGGTTACTTACCTTACCTTACTTTGGTTACTTACCGTACCTTACTTTGGTTACTTACCGTACCTTACTTTGGTTACTTACATTACCTTACTTTGGTTACTTACCTTACCTTACTTTGGTTACTTACTGTACCTTTGGTTACTTACCTTACCTTACTTTGGTTACTTACATTACCTTACTTTGGTTACTTACCTTACTTTACTTTGGTTACTTATCTTACCTTACTTTGGTAACTATCCAGGCATATGAAAATGAGGAACGCTTGAAGGCTCAAGTTTTACAAGAACAGCAACTCCGCTCTGTGACTGAGAGTTGTCTGATGGAAGAGCGAGCAAGCTGGGAACAGGCTCGACAGATTTTACTCAACACCAGGGCCAAAATGCGGACGATGGGAGATCTCATGTCACGACTTAGGTGAGGCATTTGTAATAAGCCTTCTTTGACTTTCAGCTCTCTTTGAAGCAAAGACTGCATGCAGACTTTTGCTGGGCCTTCCACTCCTGACCAGAATTCCATGTTGGATGTGTGCCTTGGTTTATCATCATCATCATCATGTTCCTGTGTGCTCTTTATCAGAAATAAAGTCATCACTGTAGCTTGTCTCCCCTTGCAGGAAGCTTGCACCAGACATTAACATGCTCTTACAGCAATGGTTTCTGTGGTGATCTGTTTAACACGATGAGGTTGCCAGCCCAGTGTACAACCTCTTATTAGTTGCCTTGACGACATGCCTGAGGGTACAGTAGTCCTATTCTTTGTAAGTCTCATGAGAGACCAATGGGATCAGCACAGGAGCTGCCTTGATTGTGTAGCTGACTGCTTTTGTATAGGATGTACAAATAGGCACAAGCCTGTCTCTCTTTGTTTGACCTTTATAACAGGTCTGGTAGGGGAGATTGGTTCCAATCATGGCTTCCCTGTAGTAGATCTCAGTGTTCAAACATGTACATAGCAGAATAACCAAACATTTTCTCATTATTTAAGAAGTATTTTTTTTTAATCCCCTCTTTTCTTTCTTCATTGTGTCAGTCACACATTTTTGTATGTCTTCAGGCAATATCATATTTTATGGATGTTTGTGTTCATTTTACCAGTTTTAAGATGTTTTTTTGTTTGTTATTAAAAAAATTAGAGTGGATTGTACGTATACTTATGCATATTAGTTACTTGTATTATTTTTTCTTGGCAGGGGGGGTAGAGGTGGCTGAAGTTTTTTGCTTTATTTATTCATTCAGGAGCCTCGGTAGTGCAGTGGTTAGTGCACTGGCTTCCTAACTCTGTGGTCCATGGTTCGATCCCCAGTTGAGGTGGGATTTTTTAGACCGCAAACAGCTCCGGGGTTGACCCAGCCTCATTGAATTGGGTACCAGAACAACTCTGAGAAGGTTAAGGCGGCCAGCGTGATGTTGACCACATCACCCCTAGTGTGCCGATGGTCAAGAAGATATAGGCCTAACACCATATTCCCAATATGCCTCAATGGGCGTGTACCGGGATCCTCCTCTATTCATTTTGGAAATAACTCTTGCCTGTTTATTAACTGCATTTTGTTTCTGTCCAAATGTGTCCTTATTTTATATGATGTATCTGTTGCTTTGTTTTTACGTTTTGTTTGTTCATGTAATGTATTCACAGCTGTGTTGTCAGTTAAGATTTGTAATTGGTCTAAAACTATGATTTTCTCTAATGTTTAGGATTTTTCTATAGCTTTTTCCATTTGTTACATTTAATAATTTGTTTGTCTGTTCATTGTGGTAATAACTCTTGCCTGTTTATTAGCTTTTTTTGTTGTTCTTTCTAGCTGTCTTACAGTGTCCTTATTTTATTGTCTGTTTCTTCTTGTAATTTATTCATAACTGTGCTGTATATTAAAGCTAGTGATTTGTCTATAGATATCATCTTCCATAATGTTTAGGACTTTGTTGTAGCTTTTTCCATCTGTTACTTTTAATAATGAGTTTTTCTGTCTACAGAGAATAGCACGTACATTTTTTTTTTTTTGGACATGGATTATATAGAGTTTCCTAAAAGTTCTTGTGCAGTTTAAATCTTTCCTTAATAACTTCACTTCTGTACAAGATATAAGCAGTCCGTACAGGGGGTCAGAGTGGCTAAGAGGTGTGGCATTCGCCTCTAATTCTAAAGGTACCGGATTCAGTTCCCAGTACAGGGAATATATTTGATGGAATTTTTGTCAGAACCAGTGGGTCCAAATGAAGTCATACTTCCCTCTGATCTCCTGGGTAGTGAGATCAGATGCCTAGTCTTCTCAGAGGTCCTGTCTGCAAGTTGTGCACGTTAAAAATCCCACGGCAGTTGGAAATTGAAAAGAATAGGTCATACAGCCGTTGCCTTGGCAAAATTTAAAAATTAGGAAAACCTACCCACCACAATAATGTATTTAATAGAACATGATTCATGTATACACACATTAGTATCGTCACAGTTGCTACAGAGTTCATGCACTGTGCTGAGATTCTCCTTGTGTGATCTAAGGAGGGAGATTGGAGCACTGATGGAGTTGTTCATGTGCAATGAAGATGGTCCTTTAAAAAACTCAACCAAACAATCTATAAAACAAAAAGAGTATGAATTTATTGAAGATTGAGTTGTAAGATTGTGAACTTTCTACATAGCCACCATTATTTGGGATGCAGAATTATTTTCTGAAAGCACACCAGACATTCACTTTAGGAGAACTTCAAATTCGTGTTCAGTTTTGTATCTGAAATGACAAGCATGTTGAAAGTTAACATTCTCACAATTAAATATGCTAAATCTTTAATAAATTCCAAACCTGTCAACCTTCTGAGACAAAAAACTGTACGCCAGACCATTAAAAACCTTACAAACACCTCAAAAACCTTACAAAAAAATATATTAAATGCGATACAGTTTTTAAAAGGCAAATGACATATACTAATTAGTTTAACATTTGAAATAGTGCGATATAAAGCAAACTAATAAAGTCTCGTGCGGTTCTTTATATGTATTTGAAATACTGCAAGTGATAGTCATTTAAAATATAAGTTATATCCCATAAAATTATCTCAGCCTTCATAACATGGTGATGTTTGTGTTAGTTTTGTAAAATGCGCCAGAAAATCAATAACTTTATAACAGAAGTCAGATTATAACGGTGGTGATATAATACATATATATATATATATATATATATATATATATATATATATATATATATATATATATATATATATATATATATATATATATATATATATATATGAAGACAAAACACTGCCATTTTTAAGAGCAAAAATATCATAGTAGTTGTAAATTGATGTGCTCAAACGGTCATCATTATGCTAGTTTTAAATTAAGGATTTTATCCCGTGCATAAAATACTGTGACTACTGCTACGACCTCTGAACTTTCATTTCTGAAATCTTTTTTTAGGCTGTACCAAACAGATGGCCCACTGTCCTTCATTTCAACCAAATTTACAGATGCAATAAAAAGAAAAAGGGTCAGGAATGTAAAGGGTTAGGTTTAGGAATCATAAACCTAACCCTGTAACATACCTGTCAACCTCCTGAGACAAAAACCTGTACACTGGACCAAAAAAATCCTTACAAACACCCAAAAATCCTTACGCAAAAAATATATTAATAAATTATACACAATACAGTTTTAAAACGAGAATTGACACATACAAATCTATTAGCATTTGAATTAGTGTGATATAAAACATACTAATAGTCTCATGCTGTTCTTTACATATAAAAAAACTTAGTGATCGTGAGGTTCTATTCTTTCGATGCAGTGTTTTGTATTATAATCAACACATGCACTTTTAACACTTTGCAGAATTGCATTTGTGGGCTTGAAGTCTGCACAGCACGTATTAATGTTAATTTTACACTGTAAAAAAGAAGTGAGTGTGTCTGCATTCATGGACCTCCTGCAGTCTGTGTGGATTTTTTTATTGAAAAATAAAGCAGCAAAGTTTACGCAAACAAACTTTTTTTCTAGTTATGTAGAATATTACACAGAATATTATGACATTAATTTATTGGAAATATTTAAATGATCAAAATATAACTGGAAAGATTAAGAGAACGACAAAAATAAAATGCCACGAAGCAAAGCAAACGGCTAACAGCAAAAAATAAAAAAATTAATAAAAAATTAACCAAATTATGAACAGAAGAAAATCTAGGAAGAAAAAAAGTACTACCAAAAATTTACAAAATTATTATTTAAAAGTTGGTAGCGACTAGTGATAATAGATCGCCACTTTATTAAAAAATAAAGCAGTGAATCTCGACCGCTGGAATAAAGTAGGCCTACTCAACGCAAACAAACTTTTGTTTTTCTAGTTATGTAGGGCCTACACAGAATATTATGACATTAATTTATCTGAAATATTCTGAAATGCAAGATATAACTGGAAAGATTAAGACAGCGATTAAATTGCAACAAAGCAAAACAACAGCAATATTTAACCAAGTTATAAGTACTTAGCTTTTTTAAACAAAATGGCGTTGAAGTGTGATGGCAAGCAAGCGTGGTCGTTGATAACAGGTAACTTTAAAAATACGTCATGTCAAGCTGAAAACCGAAAGTGTTTGAGGCGGAATTCAAAGTTTTTTCCGAATTGTTGGGTATAAAAGGAAATGATTGGTTGCTGGGAGATACCTCAATTTAAAAACATACGCCAAGATTCCCGGAATTAAAAAATAGGTTTAAAAAAACCTGGGCTACAAAATATGTTCTGATTTAAAATTAAAAAAAACTTGGGTTGGAAAATATTTTTTTTTTTTTGGAGAGGGGGTAAAAATCCGTACAACGAGTCTGTACGGCCGTGCACTGCTAAAAGTATCAAAAATACGTACATTGTACGAAAAATTCGTACAGGTTGACAGGTATGCTGTAACCTAACTATAATTATGACACTAACAACATATTTCAATAGCCCTGAATAATTTGTCACACTGTGCTTTATTTCCACCAAAAAAGGTAAAGTACACATTTCTCACCATTTCGCTCAGAAAAGAAAAACAGAAAATCGTTTATACAGCTTTTTCACGCGTAAGAATGTGCACTAACACCCAGACCGTGCTAATCAATATATATAAAATTCCAGCTTTTTATGTCACTAACTCTAAGGAATGCAACTTTGGTTGAAGATTAGACATTAATTGTATTGTTTCCCTTATGTGACAGGGGCTAGGTGTGGTTGAGGCGAACTTATGTCAATGTGGCTACCTCACACCCAAGACCCATGCACTAAGAAAATTTAATTAAGGATCGTTTGACAGGAGTTGCAATTATTGGTTGTTTGCAACCATCTCAGCACGCAGACTTGGTAATTCAAGCAACATAAAGCTTTATGTAGAACGACATTTAATTCTACCGAACCCCCTGACAGTGTTCGTGGACGTTAAGTCCTATGCATCTTCAGATTTCAACTCTGGTTTGACGACTTCTTCTCTCTGCATCTAGCGTGGAAATGACAGAGGATTTCAACTGGCCAAACTCAGGCGCGGTCAGTCTGAGCGCTTCTCTTCTCTGATTGGCTGCTGCTCTGTCAGCGGGCATGACTAATGTTCTATATTTAGATCCTGACTGAGTAACGCTAAAATGGCTGCCAAATCACTATGTTGTGGTAACGACAGACAAAATGGCGCTGTCACCATACATGCCACACGCTATGGTTTACCCATAATCTGTACGGGGTGTTTGCGTTTTCAGATGTGTACGGCTGTCACGTAGGGTTTATATTCATTTAATTTCCTACATTTTCTTCCTATTCTTTCACCAAATTCTCTCTTTATTATCTCTGTATTTCCTTTTTCCTGTATATTTTTCACCCATTCGTTTTGCGAATATTATTTTCATATAATTCGCAAACTTTGCCTGTTTTCCCTTCTCATAAACTGAGAATCGCGCTAGGACGATATTACGTAGATGTCAGGGCTGCAGGGCGTCAGAAGGCGTGAAAGTCGGTTCGCTGAACATAGGACGTAGCAAATCGTCTACATTCTCACCGAGCGCGCGAGCTTCTTCTCGGCATTAGTCCCGGTGAGGTGTGATACTTTACATCTGCACCGGTCAGTATCCAGACATTTGTCTGGAAAATCCCAAACTGACACGGCGCTCACTTGGGCCATGGTCAGCTGTAGTGTGAAAACTGCCCTGCAATGGAGTCAGGCTGTCTGGGATTTGAAACTGACACGCGTACATCGTGGTCAGTAGGTGACAGTTACGACACGCGTTAAGCGGACGTAAATGTTGGGAGTAGGGGAGATAATTTCGCGTGGCGAAATAGTTTGGGCCCTTTGTCTGATTTTAAGATATTGGCCAAGTTTGAAACTTTAATTTCATTCTCGCTCATAGACTCCACAGTAGATAGGTCGCTCGAAAACAGAATAGCTGTTAGCGAAGATCTTAGTTTGTTTCGGCAATTTGTCGAACTTCTAGACTTCCAGAAATATTTTCAGCATTTTTATTCTTAAGTTGTGCGACTACCTGTAATTCTGTGGTTGAGGTAATTAATATGATAGATATATAGATTTTGTGAGTGTTAAAGTGTTAAATCGCTTAATTCATTTTAATCTATTTCTTTAGCGCAGAAGAGAAATAAAGTGGTAGGCTATTATATTTTCTAGGGAAGCATTCAGTGGAAAGCAGAATAAAATTAAAATTTCTAGCTTATAACGGCAATTGTAGCTATTTATAAATTTAATTTAACTGCTAATACTCAGTCGAGTGTATTTTTCTAAACTAACGTATAAACTCTAGAATCCAGCCTCATGAATGGTGACGGAATACGCACGTGTTCTTAATTTATGAGGATTGCTGATTTTTTAAATATAACTTACGTCACGGGAAGTTTAAATGATAAGCAAAGCTCTCTGCTTGCAAGTTTAAATGTAAGTTTTAACCAGTACAGATTCTGTTTATTATATTATATGTGTTATTTTTCCTCCACACAGTGAAAGTTTTGGGGTGACCCTAACTTTACCAGCACCTAGTAGTAGTTTCCATACTTGTGAAGAAATAGACAGTCCTTATTTTGAACCACGTGGGTTTTCTCAAGTAACACTGATCTGACGGTGCAAGTTAGACAGAAATACTAATATCCCTATAACGGGTTTTCAAAGACTGTAATGATAAATACTGGACCTTGGAGCCAGCACTTAATTTCTTCTAGAAACTCTATATAATTTGCTGCCTGGTGGCGTGAATATTAACAATCATTTCCCGACTAGATTATATCTTGTGGACAAATCTGTGGTGTGACTAAAGTGAATCCTATACTGAGGGAAGGCACCGACCTGACATTCATCATTTTTTAGAAACCTACGCTATTGACACTGTGCTCTGCTAACTCCCGCGCCTGGAATAATTGTTAGGTGACTTAATCAGACATTTGAACAAATTTGCATACCCAAGTAGTCGTTCCCGGAGACTCCAAGTTAAATACGTCTTTTGGAACTGGGGACTTCTTGGCAGAAGACTGCATTTTTTGAGTCTGTGTGAAAATCTAAAATCAATGTGTTCCAAGAGGCAGCAAGCAAAGTCGTGAGTACAAGTATGAGAAGCCATGGCGGAATGAATGAGTGTACGCTGGTTTGAGTGATATTTTTCACTATTTTATCTTTGACACCCTGTTGCTGTCCTATTTGTTTTTTTCAATCTGCATAATTTGTTGCTAAGGCTAGAGTTCTTGTGTTTTTGTCTTAGGTTAAATCAGATGTTTTTCAAACTCTGTGCATATAATTACGAGATAAAACAAAGAAAAACTCTTAGACTCAAACTCTATGTATCTGTGACTCGGGCGCCATCATCTGTTCTCTTAACGGGGCCGGGCTAAACCTAGAGTTAACACTATAACGGGGCTATCATCCTTGCAACATTTCCTTGATTTTTTATGACTATGTGTATATGTATTTTCCTTGATGTACTTTCTTTGATGTTGTGAGCCGATTTTTCCTGATATTAAAATCGCTCTTGAACTTAATAATCGTGTTTGGTCAGCTCGTTCTAGATATATATATATATCATTGTTATAGTTTTCCCACGTCTGTGTGTTTACCTGTCGTCACGTGTATGAGCGTGCCTGTGAGTGATAGAAATATACGTAATATGTATATTGGTGTAGTCTGTCTGACGCTGTAACAACTGTTGTAGAAGATAGGTGAGAGAGAGAAGAATTCTTTTCGCTTTCAGAGACAGCCACTATACCAAATCTATCATCTCACGTGTGTGGAAATTCTATTACCTTTCACTAACTCTCACTGAGTCTATCACCTATTCAAACCTATTCAGAAGGGACCAAACCTAGTCTTAATTCTCCTATCGGAAATCTACGACAAATGAGGGCTCGTTTCCGGTCTTTGAACTTAGAATAGGAAGACGAGTACGACAAACGTGGACTCATCTATCTGGATTTTGAACTTAAGATTCTATATTCTGATATAGAGTAAGAGTGTAATGTCTTGTGAGTTGTTATATCTTTAAATAATTACCCCCTAGACTAGCGATCTGTTTACGGGCGTGCTGACCACACAAACTAATAAGTTTTTTTTCCACAGCATCTTTGAATATATACATTTTGGTTACAGGTTGATTTTGTCGGGATATATGTTAACTGCTGATTGTAATACTAAATGCTGGTAAAGTGGTGAGTGTATAACATTCACTGGGTACTGAGGCAGAACGGCGTTTGAACTAAGTTAAGGAGTGTGTTTCGGACTTTTTTGTCCAGATTAATTCCCTCCCTTACCCGATCTGACTTCAGGGGCGAACTTATAGTGGATTTTTAAAAATTAAGGGATTATTTTTCTCTTTAATTTTTGCAATATTCTTTTGCTTTTCCACTGTAGCAACTTATTTTTTCAGTTGTAATCTTAACTACCATTTAGTTGGCGTAGTCGTGTTTTGCATTAAGTGCTTTATTGCCGATAATAGCAGCGATAGTTAGATTTTAATTTGGAGGAGGTATCCCAGGGTTAAGGATATCATCTTTTGATTTTTGGAAATTTTTTTTCTCGTAAGTGGTAGGAACCAGTGTATCCTTTTTCCTATTTTCGTTCTCCACTAGTCTCAGTCACTGACATAATATGGCCGAGAGGGCAAAGCTTAGACAACTTCTCAGGGACGAAGCGAGAGAGGAGGGACTGGAAGGAGAAGAAGCGAAAGCATTTGTCAGAGACGAACTTGAGAGATATGATGCGGAGAGGAAAGCAGCGGAAGCTAAGGAAAAAGCAGCCGCAGATTTACAGCAGAAGAAGATGGATGAAGAAATGGAAATTCGCAGGGCGAACGAACGAGAGAAGGAGAGACAGCATGAGGAAAGAGAGAAGGAGAGACAGCATGAGGAAAGAGAGAAGGAGAGACAGCATGAGGAGAAAGAGAAGGAGAGACAGCATGAGGAAAGAGAGAAGGAGAGACAACATGAGTTGGCTCTTAAAGCTCTAGAGTTCCAAAGTCGTGGGGCTGCCTCTACCTCCAGCAATGGAGAGTCTTCTCCTCATTCTTCCTTAACTGACCCTGCTAACACTCAATCTCTTCAACTAAATGCTATGTCTTTCACTCTTGAATCTTTTCCTTGTCCAAATGAGAAGATTGACACATGGTTAGAAAAATTTGAGAAAATTGCAACTCTGTACGGGTTAGAGAGGTCGCGTTGGAATATGAAACTTTCCCAGGCCCTAAAAGGTTCTGCTTATGATGTTTATTCTAAGCTGGAAAGTAGCCAACAAGACGACTACGATGTGTTGAAGAAAGCGTTACTGGAGCGCTTTGAAATGAACGCTCGCAAGTTTTTGCAACTGTTTCGCAACAGCCGGAAAGAGAATTCTGAAACTTTTCACCAGTTCTCATCTCGTCTTAAGGGATATCTAACAAAGTGCCTTGAGCTTTCGCAGCTCCCCTCTACCTATGAAGGTCTTGAGGAACTTGTTCTAACTGAACAAATAAAGAACACTTTGTCTGCTGATACCCGGAGATTTCTCGCTGAGCAGGGGGCAGAAAAACTTGAAGACATTTTGGAAAAGTCTGAGCGTTATCACAATGCGCTGGCTGAACTACCGGCCACAAAGCGGAAACCGACAGAGGAGCATTTTCGAAAACATAACCTAGAGCAATCTTCTCAGGCTTCTAACCAAAACAACCACAGAGAAACTGGACCTCAAAACCCCCCTCCTGAAAAATCCAAGTTCTACAAGAACAAGTACCCCAACCACCCCAAACAGTCTGATCAACCCGACCGACCTACATGGCAGCGTAGCCAGAAAGGACAAGGTGGCAAAGGGAGAACCCCTGAGCACGGGACATATGATCAGACCGAGCACACCGAGCCTAAACGCATCGGATGCTTATTAACAGTCTCGCAAGGCGGAATTATTGACAGTGATTCCCAACCTCTTGGGGATAGACCCTCAACGCGAGGTATTGTTATTTTGAACGGTTCTCAAACTTCTTGCTTATTTGACACGGGGCTTTCTTACGATTGCATTGTTGCCAGAAAGCGGGTTAAACCCGGTCAAGAGACAGGAGAGACCGTCAAACTTTGTGGAGTTCGTAAGAGTGATGCACCTACAGCGCTTCCCATCGCATTGGTGGAGATACACTCTGACTTTGTCAGAGGTGTGATCAAAGCGGCTGTTATGGATGATCCCATCTACCCAGTCATACTTGGCGGGAGATACGTGTGTATTGGGAAACCGGAAGAGCCGATTGTGGCAGCAGTAACTACAAGAGGGCAAACCAAGAAGGAACGGGAGCCTGCGCCAAATTTGTTACCTATGGAACTTAAAGAAGCGCAATACAAGGACCCTACTTTGGCACCCTGCTTTAGGAAACTGCCCATGGCTAAGGAACCCAAACAGCACGGGGACATTTTTTCTAAGGATGGCGTACTTTATCGGAGAACGGGCAAGCCTGACCAAGGTTACAACCAGCTCCTAGTACCGAAACAGTACAGAAGCCAAATCCTAGAAATGGGGCACTCTCTTCCCTTCAGCGGACATATGGGACAGAACGCCACAAACCAACGTATAACCACTCATTATTGGTGGCCAGGAGTAAACACTGATATTATCAGGTACGTCAAATCCTGTGCCCAGTGCCAACGGGTACCACCCAAGCAACGGACACCCCCAGTCCACATGGGTGAAATGCCAATAATGGGAACACCATTCGAACGGGTTGTGATCGACATTTTAGGGCCTTTCGACAGGACTAAAAGAAGGAACAGGTTCATCCTGACCTTAGTCGATACATGCACTTTATGGGCAGAAGCTATACCGCTAACATGCGCAGATGCCAAGCATGTCGCAGAAGCCCTCGTGCAGATTTTCACTCGGTTGGGATTCCCTCAGCAAGTGTTGACGGATAATGGATCTCCATACCGAAACCTGTTGATGGATGAGATCGTTAAGATCTTGAGGACCCAGCACATCCACACTAAGCCATATACTCCGGCCGGAAATGGGCTCGTGGAACGTGCTAATGGAAACCTCACCATGATGCTAAGCTGGCACAAGTGAAACCTGAAGATTGGGATCTCTGTATTCCTGCAGCATTATTTGGCTACAGAGAATCTCCTCATACTTCCACAGGATTTCCGCCAGCTACACTCTTATTCGGCAGACCCATTAAGGGCCCGCTTGAAGCCTTACTTCAGTCTCTGACAGACGAGAAGGCGGATGAGACAGTCGTCTCAGCAAGTAAATATGTGTCGGTTTTAAAGGAAAGGTTGAAACTAGGGTGGGACCTAGCAACGACTAACTTTAAGCGAGCTCGCACAAAGCACGCTAACCGATACAGGAAAGTCGCGGAAGAGAGAGAACTGGAAGCAGGAGAGAAAGTTTTGGTGTTACTCCCTACTGAGAACAACCAACTGAAGATCGGATGGCAAGGGCCGTTTACCGTCCTGAAAAAGATTTCTAAGGCTAACTACCAGATCTCTATTGAAGGAAAGGAGAAGGTTTTCCATTTAAATCTCTTAAAGAGATACTTGGAAAAACCAGTGCCAACCTCCGACCATCTCCTGACGATCGCCAAAACTGACGAAGATGATGATAGTGGCAGGGATATTCCACCGCTATCACAGGAAATCTTTCAAAAATGTCAGAAGCGGCGACGCTCTTTCAAGCGCGCATGGGAGACATTCCGGGGGAAGGAAACTTTGAGGAGTGGACTTGAGTAGGAATTGGACAGAGATGGAGGGGGAAGATGAGAGGGAAGAGGACAGACACCCCGAAGCTACGGTTATAGGAAATTAAACTCCATAACGTAGACATGGAGTGCTTCCATATCTTAAAGGGGGGAGGCTCTGTCACGTAGGGTTTATATTCATTTAATTTCCTACATTTTCTTCCTATTCTTTCACCAAATTCTCTCTTTATTATCTCTGTATTTCCTTTTTCCTGTATATTTTTCACCCATTCGTTTTGCGAATATTATTTTCATATAATTCGCAAACTTTGCCTGTTTTCCCTTCTCATAAACTGAGAATCGCGCTAGGACGATATTACGTAGATGTCAGGGCTGCAGGGCGTCAGAAGGCGTGAAAGTCGGTTCGCTGAACATAGGACGTAGCAAATCGTCTACATTCTCACCGAGCGCGCGAGCTTCTTCTCGGCATTAGTCCCGGTGAGGTGTGATACTTTACATCTGCACCGGTCAGTATCCAGACATTTGTCTGGAAAATCCCAAACTGACACGGCGGTTAAGCGGACGTAAATGTTGGGAGTAGGGGAGATAATTTCGCGTGGCGAAATAGTTTGGGCCCTTTGTCTGATTTTAAGATATTGGCCAAGTTTGAAACTTTAATTTCATTCTCGCTCATAGACTCCACAGTAGATAGGTCGCTCGAAAACAGAATAGCTGTTAGCGAAGATCTTAGTTTGTTTCGGCAATTTGTCGAACTTCTAGACTTCCAGAAATATTTTCAGCATTTTTATTCTTAAGTTGTGCGACTACCTGTAATTCTGTGGTTGAGGTAATTAATATGATAGATATATAGATTTTGTGAGTGTTAAAGTGTTAAATCGCTTAATTCATTTTAATCTATTTCTTTAGCGCAGAAGAGAAATAAAGTGGTAGGCTATTATATTTTCTAGGGAAGCATTCAGTGGAAAGCAGAATAAAATTAAAATTTCTAGCTTATAACGGCAATTGTAGCTATTTATAAATTTAATTTAACTGCTAATACTCAGTCGAGTGTATTTTTCTAAACTAACGTATAAACTCTAGAATCCAGCCTCATGAATGGTGACGGAATACGCACGTGTTCTTAATTTATGAGGATTGCTGATTTTTAAATATAACTTACGTCACGGGAAGTTTAAATGATAAGCAAAGCTCTCTGCTTGCAAGTTTAAATGTAAGTTTTAACCAGTACAGATTCTGTTTATTATATTATATGTGTTATTTTTCCTCCACACAGTGAAAGTTTTGGGGTGACCCTAACTTTACCAGCACCTAGTAGTAGTTTCCATACTTGTGAAGAAATAGACAGTCCTTATTTTGAACCACGTGGGTTTTCTCAAGTAACACTGATCTGACGGTGCAAGTTAGACAGAAATACTAATATCCCTATAACGGGTTTTCAAAGACTGTAATGATAAATACTGGACCTTGGAGCCAGCACTTAATTTCTTCTAGAAACTCTATATAATTTGCTGCCTGGTGGCGTGAATATTAACAATCATTTCCCGACTAGATTATATCTTGTGGACAAATCTGTGGTGTGACTAAAGTGAATCCTATACTGAGGGAAGGCACCGACCTGACATTCATCATTTTTTAGAAACCTACGCTATTGACACTGTGCTCTGCTAACTCCCGCGCCTGGAATAATTGTTAGGTGACTTAATCAGACATTTGAACAAATTTGCATACCCAAGTAGTCGTTCCCGGAGACTCCAAGTTAAATACGTCTTTTGGAACTGGGGACTTCTTGGCAGAAGACTGCATTTTTTGAGTCTGTGTGAAAATCTAAAATCAATGTGTTCCAAGAGGCAGCAAGCAAAGTCGTGAGTACAAGTATGAGAAGCCATGGCGGAATGAATGAGTGTACGCTGGTTTGAGTGATATTTTTCACTATTTTATCTTTGACACCCTGTTGCTGTCCTATTTGTTTTTTTCAATCTGCATAATTTGTTGCTAAGGCTAGAGTTCTTGTGTTTTTGTCTTAGGTTAAATCAGATGTTTTTTTCAAACTCTGTGCATATAATTACGAGATAAAACAAAGAAAAACTCTTAGACTCAAACTCTATGTATCTGTGACTCGGGCGCCATCATCTGTTCTCTTAACGGGGCCGGGCTAAACCTAGAGTTAACACTATAACGGGGCTATCATCCTTGCAACATTTCCTTGAATTTTTATGACTATGTGTATATGTATTTTCCTTGATGTACTTTCTTTGATGTTGTGAGCCGATTTTTCCTGATATTAAAATCGCTCTTGAACTTAATAATCGTGTTTGGTCAGCTCGTTCTAGATATATATATATCATTGTTATAGTTTTCCCACGTCTGTGTGTTTACCTGTCGTCACGTGTATGAGCGTGCCTGTGAGTGATAGAAATATACGTAATATGTATATTGGTGTAGTCTGTCTGACGCTGTAACAACTGTTGTAGAAGATAGGTGAGAGAGAGAAGAATTCTTTTCGCTTTCAGAGACAGCCACTATACCAAATCTATCATCTCACGTGTGTGGAAATTCTATTACCTTTCACTAACTCTCACTGAGTCTATCACCTATTCAAACCTATTCAGAAGGGACCAAACCTAGTCTTAATTCTCCTATCGGAAATCTACGACAACGGCCTGTACAAACGTCTGTACGGGTTTTTTCGCCTAATTATTAAACATACATATAAATCGATCGTCTTGTGCCACTACCGTAGCCGTAATTTGCGTCATTTTTAATGTTATTTGCAAGAGAGTTAGCTTCCGTTTCCAATCTTTATTTAGTAATGGGAGTATCCGCGTTTATTTTCTGTGAATTTTTAAAATCGCAATCAATCGGCATCGAACACGCGGCCATTTTCGCTCTAATTTTAATGGATTCTGACTCCGATGCGATGACAAGGAGATCTTTGTCTTTATTAGCGCTAATATCGGTTCTCAGAATATGGGTGATGGCAGAGATGGAAACGAAAGTAGAATGTCATTGCTAGTATGTATAATTTTAGGGGTTAGGGTTAGGTTTATCGGAAAGGTTTAGGATTACGGCCGAATGTCACTGCTGACGAGGGCGTTTGTTGCTTTGCTACTGATGATGGGTGTAACGAAAAGATCGTCATTTGATTTGTATTGGTCAAATGACTTTCATTGAGATGCAAAGGAAAAGGACTCTTCGTTTGTTGGGTTTTTTTAAAATTTAAAAAAAAAATAATTTTTAATTAAAAAAAAAAATTTTTTAAATCTTTTTATCGTTTTTTCATCTTTCCATACCTCTCTTCCATGTACATGTACACAAACAAGTTTTATATCATCAGATTCATCATTCATTTATTTCTATACAGTCCAAAAATTAGAGCAATTGACCAAAGAACTATAGAATTTACAAGTCATCCACTATAAAAAAAGGGGTGTTGTGAAAAAGAATGCAACTGCAGGGCACATTTTCGGGAAAACAATGCAGCGTGCTAAAGGATAAGGTCCTATCAAACACAGGATTTCCTGGTCTGTTAGTGATAATTAAGCGCAGAAAGAGACTAAATGATGACACGATCACATCATTTGTACAGTGCAAAATAAACTCAGACAAATATTGTTTGAGTTTTAAAATAAATGAAGACCTGTTTTAAAAGGCAAAGTCCCCTTGCCTCTATGATGCAGCTGTAATTGAAATTTTTTTAACACGAATTAACTCTTTTGATACGTTTTGTCTGTCTTTTTTTCGGTACAGGTTTTGCTAGTCTTTGTACAGGGTTTTTGAATTTTTTGTACAGGTTTTTCATCTCCGAGGTGTGGCATGTATGTGTCACACTTATATGTACTTTCCCGAAAAAGGTAACACTCAACAAAGAAAAGTTCGCAAATGACAGTGTGCACAAAAATATTTATAGAATGTGTGATCCCGATTTCACACATTGGGATCCTCGCTGCTGCTACGTAGTTCGTGTACTTTGGTGATGCACAGTGGTTTTTAAAAATACTTTTGAATAAGTAAAATTGCCATTAGGTATTGATGCTTTTGAATTTAATTTCCATCTTATGATGGGGTTTTACACTAGTATAATAATAAAAATGAATTAATTCATTTTAAAAAACGAAACAAACGCCATAATAACCAACGATAATCGCACACATGCTCCCCAGTAATCGACTTTGCTGACTAAATTATCCAACGTGTCTCATGTAACTATTTCGCGATTTCATCTCTTGACACTTATCCCAACGATGCACACCAAGAAACACATTACATAAAGCTAACCCAAAACCTACCCATTCTTCAAATACACAAATGATTTCATGTAAGAAAACACTCATATCAGACTTAAAAAAAAACAGCAAACATAAAAAAAAACAAATAATAAAAAACAATAGCAATAGACAATTATGCTCCCACCAACGGAATCAATTTCAGTGCATTTACCAAAGTAATCTACACATGGGTCTACTTCACTGCACTGTCACCTGTTTTGTTTGCAGTTTCATCGTCAACAGCTCGAATGCACATAAACAAAGATGCTGCCTTGCATTAATCCTAACCCTATCCCTTTCCATCTTATTGATACACAATAAATAAAAAAAAAAAAAAAACAAGAAAACATTGAACGTTAAAAATAACAAACAATAAACTTCCAACTTACCTTTTATAAATCTGTAATCGAATTAATAATAAACAATAAACATCTGATGATTGGTTGCTGGGAAAGACCTCGTTTTAAAAACAGACCCAGAGAAATCCCAGAATTTAAAAGAAAATTGGTTAAAAAAAACGTGGGCAAGAAAATATTTTCTGATTTAAAAAAAAAAAACTTGGGTTGGAAAATATTTTTAGATTTTTTTACAATTAAACATTTTTTTCTTAGGTTATTTTGTTGTTGAGAAAATCAGCACAACGACCTCTGTAAGGCTTACACTGCTAAAAGTATCAAAAAAATGTACATTGTACGATAAAAACGTACAAGTGGACAGGTATGAAATTCCCTCTTTTTAAAGGCTGTGTATGTCTTATATTGAATTGATGCTATTAAAGATTAAAACTGCACGAAAGGACTTAGGGACACCAGGTATATGAGCTGGTTTGGTGTGAAACCTTTGTTGCAAGGCAATGATTGCATTATATGGGTTTCTTTTCAGTTGTACATATCTAACATTTTTGTACTTAAAATTTTTCAGAACAGTATTTTTTTTTTTGGTTGAAATTTTGGTAATAAAACATGTCATTTCCAAGTGCCATTTTGTTAACATATATTTAATGACATATTTCAGACTTTTTCACAAAGAATTAAGGAAACAGCTTGATGAAGTATCCAAACAGCTGACAGCAGAAAATGTAAATGAAGATTCCAGACATGCTTCTAAAGCAAGCGGAACATCAGAGCAAGTGGCTGACCAATCATATCACATGGCTAATGAAAGCTGCATGATGATAGGAGAATCTGGGAGGGAAATTGAATATAAACTGGGAAATTCGGTTTCAAATTTTTGCATAATGGGAAGTGAGTTATTTAAAAAGTCTGAGAAGTGCATAAAAGAGATGCAACAAACATTGACAAATTTGGTTGTGGGTGCTGAACACTTGTTAAAATCTACTCATAATTTGAACAACATAGACAAAGATAGAACCTAGGCTTTCACGTTTTTCTCAATCTTTATTCTCACGTTTTTCCTTTCCCCGGCTCCGTACCTTGATCCTTTTTATGTCACTCTACCTCTGGGGTACATGTTGTCCAGAAATGTGAGAATCAGGTCGTCACCATCATCATTATTACCCTACAGCTTCCCACACAGCATATGTCTTGACTAAATTCATGCCAAGTCCTGTACCATCTTCTCAAGATCTTTCCATTTCTTCTTTATCCTTTCATTTCTGTCTCCAGTTTTCTTCTCCATATATGTATCTCCCTTTATCTCTCTTACTCTAGGGATTCCAACACAGGGACCTACCTGCCTTGTAATGCTGTCAACAGGTTTCCTCAATGTGCGTGTCCTATCCACCTCCATTGTCTTCTACTTATCTCCTGTTCCACTGACACCTGTCACAAGTGTATCATCATTTTCCTTTGCTTCCCTACAGAGCATGGGGTCACCACTACAGCTGGCTCTCTCTCTCCATAGGAAGCCCACATCAGGCAGTCACATGCTGCTACAGCAGTTGTTTCCGTGGCTGTTTGTGTTACATGATGAGGTTGTCAGTCTTATGCTCAGCCTCATATTAGTCGCCTTGTCTTTTTCTTTCTTGATCTCTTCAGAGACCTCCGTGAACTACGTGGGGCGAGACGTATATACTACGTACAGTAGTAACAGGGAGCTGCAGACAGTCTTCAGCAAGTGCCTTAGATGTGTTCTGAAAGTCATATAGCCAGAAATTAAGAGCAACAGAGACCTATGAATCTGAATGAAGGAGACAACAGGGCAGGTATAAATAACCCAGTGGATGAGATAATGCATTGTCCACAGTCTGACAAAGACTTGAGAAAAATAGCCAGACAACCTTACAGAGGAAATCATAGGGAAAGAGGAAATTGAGGTGAATAAATAGAGAAGAGGAAATAAAAAGATAAAACGTACCTGAATGTGGTAAAGAAAGCAGCATAGAAAAGAGTATGTTGGGAAAAATGCTGTAGCAGATCTATGCTCATTCAAGAAACCAAAGAAACTGAGTCATCCTATCTCTTCTTGTCGCATACTTCTCCTGTCCATCCTTCTGCTGAACTTCCACAATGTCGTGATCAGCATCTTGGGTCCTAATAATGGAATTGCTTTTGCGTTTTTACATTTATCTTTTGTAGTAAAACTGTATGGTTTGTGCAATATATATACTTTTTTTACATTAATTTTGTCTCAAAATAATATTCTGCGATGGAAGTAGTACAAGTGTTGGCCAGGTTTAAACAGTAAGGAAAGCCATTTATCATTTAGGTTGTTGACATGGGTAGTTGGTGTGGTTGTAAAACAAATGTTAGGATCAGGATGAAAAGCCAAACTGGTCTGTTGATGCAGACACAAAGGAATTGGTAGTAAATAATAGACATCAGTAGAGCATGCCAGTACATTCATCATCAATCATCATCTTCAACATCAATCATCAATCAATAGTCATCATCATCAATCTACATCATCATCAAACATCATCAACAATCATTCATCATCAACATCATCATCATCATCAACATCATCAATCAACATCATCATCAATCATTCATCAACATCATCCATCAACATCATCCATCATCAATCATCATCAACATCATCAATCATCATCAACATCAATCATCATCATCAATCATCATCATTCCCGGTTGTGCTCCTTATGGAGCATGGGACTATCCCTGCAGTAGTCTCCCTTACATGGAGCATATACCCTTACAACAGTGGTGTCTATATCAGTGTGTTTTACGTGATAAGTTTGTCAGCCCCCATGCATGACCCTATATTAGTTGCCTCTTATGATATGCCTGACGGAGCAGTAATCTTATTGTTTTGTTGTCACCACAAGGACCCCCCCGGGAAGTACACGGGGCAGGCCATAATAATACAGTGCCATAGTTTAGAAATGTTTAATAATGATGTTAAAAGATGGCTGGAATTATAAGGAAGAGATTAATATGTTCATAATTTGTCCTGGAAGAATAGATCCACTACTTCTATGTACATGCCATATCAGGTTGCTCTAATGTGAGATAGTTCATAGGATCCCAGCATCTTTTCATGTCAAACAAATAGCTACTCACAACCACCATTGCAAGAGTACAGGATGTCTTTTGGTGCTGGCTTCCTGCAAGGTGGTATAACGAATGTTACAGTGTGGTGTAAGACATTGTATGCAGTGGTATAACGAATGTTACAGTGTGGTGTAAGACATTGTATGTAGTGGTATAACGAATGTTACAGTGTGGTGTAAGACATTGTATGCAGTGGTATAACGAATGTTACAGTGTGGTGTAAGACATTGTATGCAGTGGTATAATGAATGTTACAGTGTGGTGTAAGACATTGTATGCAGTGGTATCATCTTTTGCAGATGGTGTAATTTTATTTCATGACTGTAACAAAAAAAAAAGGTTGCACCATTTATGTCGCGATCTAAAATGTGTCCAACGGGCTGATCACCCGTTTGCCAGTCACTTTGATTACGGAAACAACAGCAAACGGATTGATTTGTCGTTGCCCTAAAGACGCCATTAGGCGTGATGGGAACAACAGCAAAGAAAATCTATTCGCTGTTGCCCTTAAGACGCCACTAGGCGTAATGGCCACTGACTGCTTTGCCGGTCGTTGGCTAAGGACGGAAGAAGAAGAAGAAGACTAAAATGTGTATTACGCTGAAGAGTTTTATATTATCCACATTATTTCTTTTTGTTGCCTGTGTGACCCAATCACTGACTAATGGTCATCTTCTTAAGTTCCATCAGTTAATGACACAGTAGCAGGAGAGGTTTTAGTGATCGAACAGTGAAAGGATCCCATTACACGCCCATTGAGCCATGCATATATGGTGTTAGGCCCATACTTTCTTGACCATACGGCACAATAGGGGTGATGTGTTCAGTATTCAGCCTTAACCTTCCGAGAGTTGCTCTGGTACCCAATTCATGAGGCTAGATCGACCTCGGAGCCATTTGTGGTCTAAAAAAAATCCCACCTCAACTGGGGATCGAACCAGGACCACCAAGCTGGGAAGCCAGTGCACTAACTACTACACTACCATGGCTCAATGAAGGTTTTAGAAATTACACAAGGGAGGTTTTAGTTTTGATCAGTTGGTAGGTTTCATGGGGAGGTTTGATTAATCAGTTGTGAGGTTTTATAAATTATACATTAGATTCTTCAGTGATTGAGTGGATAACATTGTATGAAACTGGTTTTTGGGTCTCTTGAGAAACTCAACTGTGACTGAATCAGCCAGTCAGCAGTGTACCGTGGGTAAAGTATAATTAATGACTATACTGCACCATACTATTAGACACAAGAGGTTGATTAATCAAACAGATAAAGGTTTTAGTTGTCAGTAAGGGAAAAATTTGTTAATCAAGCACTGGACATTCACTATTAACTCTTAGTATCCGGCAAGCCCCGTGAAGTGGCGCAGGTTTAGTACCAATTTTACGGCTCGCCAGTTCAAGTGGCGCGCGACGGTAACGATAGCTAAACTAGCTCGTAAAAACGCAGTTTTAGCTCCCGTATAGTAAGAGTTAAGACGTGGCAGGTTTTTGTAGTGTTTTGACCTATTTTTTATAGATTTGTTTCTGTTAAGAAAAACAAGTTATTTTATATGCATGTTATATAAATGTACATGTAATCTCATATTGTTAAAATGAATTTACATTTTGGACACACCTTTATGCTTTTGCAAAGGTGGACATTTACATATTTGATGTACCTTTGATTGTATATTGGAGAAGAGTGGACATTTTCATCCAGTAAAATTTGATGTGTTGTTTTTGTTTGTTGAGAAATTATTATTTTGTTTACTTATACAAGTGTTTCCCAAACTTTTTCAGATCACCGCCCCCTTGACTCCCAGGGCATGTCCCCAGCGCCCCCTGCATTTCCCACGGTACATAAAAAACTATAAAGAGTGAAAGATAAGCACAACTGCTAATTCAAAACAGTGACAGCTAATTGCTCTATTTATTACATTTTAATATAAAGCTACAGCTACGCTTATTTATTAATTTAATTTAAAAAGAACAAACTTAATTACATAATCCAGTATAACAAACAATAGTCTATGAAAGTATATTAGTAACAAACCTACTTCATTGTTCTTTTAACTTCAGTGAGATGGATGTGCTTGGTGCAGTGATATCAGCTTCTCAACATGAGGCTGAAAGTTACTCGGAGTCTCAGGTCCCCACGTTCAGCAAATTGCAGTCTGTTTCTTTGCTTCGAAAGAAGTTGGACAACCGCACTGAAAACACGCTGTACTAAATACGACACTGGAAAAGCAATCCAGAACATCTTAACCTTTCCTCACACTGCAGGATAGCGTTCAGAGAATTCTTTCTGCAACCAAAAGTCTTGATATGATTTTTTAAATATTGGCTTAAGCTCAACGTCATTTTTTGCGGCAATATCGGTTCCTCTTTCATCCTTCCTAGTTCCTCACTGCACGTTTCCAGGAATTAATTTATTATCCAATCTGGAATAGTGATTAAAAAGAAGATCCTGAAACCTTTGAGACATGTCTTTTGCGGCAAATCTAGTTAAAAAAGTTAGTTGCTTATCCTTTACAGGACGTGGCAATCAACCCCAGCTTTTATTGGCTGTTTGTGATTTTTCTAGGCAATTTTTTTCATTCAGTAGTTTGCCATTGCTTTCTGAACGGTACGGCGCTTATACCATTGTTAAAAATCCACACAAAGCGATCTGCTACCAAACCGCCTGCAGCAGGTTTCGAACCTGGTATATCTGGATTATGAAACTGCGTTCATATCCATTAGGCCACAGACGCCGACAAGGCAAATCTAGACGTGCACAATATATTTGAAGATTATCCTCTTGTATTTTGTCTTTCTCTTCCAACTCTAAGAGGCTGGGAAATTGGATTAGCTCGCGACGGCCAATATTGTATTTGAATAGCTTTAATTTGGTTGGAAACGTGGAGATGACAGATTAGACTTTTATTATAAGATTAATATAAATACAAGCAAACAAGTTGCCTCATAAAAGACAAGAATGGGAAACTGCTCAGCAATATACAAGAGCAAATGAAGAGGTGGACAGAATATTTTGGGGACCTTCTCAATAGACCAGCTCCACAAAACCCGCCGGACATCCAGCCAGCAGAAGAAGAGCTACAAATTAACGGTGAAAGACCAACGAAGGAAGAAATAAAGAAAGCCATAAAGCTTCTAAGAGAGGGAAAAGCGCCTGGACCTGATGGCATTCCAGCAGAGGCCATCAAAGCAGATATCAACACGGCTACAGAGATGTTATATAAATTACTTGGTAAAGTCTGAGAAAAGGAAGAGATACCAGCAGAATGGAAGGAAGGATATCTGGTTAAGTTGCCTAAGAAGGGAAATTTACAAGAGTGCACAAATTATAGAGGAATAATGTTACTATCAGTGCCAGGAAAAGTATTAAACAGGATTATCCTTGAGAGATTAAAAGAGTCCATAGACAAGAAACTGAGAGATGAACAAGCAGGTTTTCGACAAAAACAGATCATGTACAGACCAGATAGCCACTTTGAGAATAATAGTTGAACAAAGTCTGGAATGGAATTCACCACTATACATCGGATTTGTGGACTACGAAAAGGCATTTGACAGTGTAGACAGAGAATCACTTTGGAAATTGATGAGGCATTATGGAGTTCCCCTGAAGATCATTAATTTAATAAAGAAAACATATGAAGACATGACATGCAGAGTTCTTCACGAAGGACATCTTACAGAACCGTTTGGGATAAGAACAGGAGTGCGACAGGGATGCCTCTTGTCTCCATTTCTTTTCTTGCTGGCAATAGATTGGGTTATGAGATCATCGACAACACACAACAGAAATGGAATCCAGTGGACTCTGACTAAGCAGTTGGATGATCTGGATTTTGCTGATGACTTGGCTCTTCTGTCCCATAACCGTAATCAGATGCAGGACAAATTGAAAACACTCGATGAGAGGTCACAGCAATTGGGTCTGAAAATACACAGGGAAAAGACAAAGATAATGAGAATAAATGCAGGTAATGATAACAGGGTTGAACTTGAAGAAACACCAATTCAAGATGTAGAATCATACACATATCTTGGCAGTAATATAGACAAAGTTGGAGGGACAGACAGCGATATCAAAATAAGAATACAAAAGGCAAGAGGAGCTTTCATTGCATTGGGAAATATATGGAGAGCAAGAGAAATCGGATCCAACACGAAAATAAGAATCTTCAACTCAAATGTGAAGTCAGTCCTATTGTATGGCTCGGAGACATGGAGAACAACAAAGACAACAACCAAAAAGCTACAGACTTTCATAAATGGGTGCTTGCGTAGAATAGAGGGATTAAAATGGTATGACAAGGTTACCAACGTGGAACTGATGACAAGAACTAGACAAGTGCCAGTGGAACAAGAGATGAGAAGAAGACGATGGCGATGGATAGGACACACACTAAGGAAACCTGTTGATAGCATTACAAGGCAGTCCTTGTTCTGGAACCCCCAGGGCAAGAGAGGCAGAGGAAGACCAAGAAGTACATGGAGAAGAGAGTTGGAAACAGAGGTGAAAATGATGAGGAGAACATGGAAAGAACTTGAGATGATGGCACGGGACAGGAGGACTTGGCATGTGTTTGTTGAAGGCTTATGCTCCTTTGGGAGTGGAGGGTTATGAATGAATGAATATAATTTCCTTGCAGTTGCAGATTTATTTCGTCAAACTTCGTGAATAAATCTGACAAAAATGCAATGTCATGCCTGAAATTCTTTAGCTCTATGCTGAGCAAAACATGCGAGTCTTTAAAGAATTCTACCACAGTTTCAAAAAGCATTAAAGCATCTCAGACAATTTCTGTTTGAGAGCCATCTGACATCTGCGTGCATCAGCAAGCGTTCGAATTGTTCATCATTCTCAGTACAAGGCTCCCGAAATAGTCGAGAATTGAGAGCGTGGGACTTAATTTTATTAGTTACTGTGATACCAGTATTTAATGATTTGTGAATCCGATCACTTAGATTTTTTGCGACAAGATGTTGTCTTTGAATTACACAGTGTATTGTAAATATACCTGGTACAGCTTCTTTTAAGAAAGTGATAAACCCGCGGTAACAACCTATCATTGATGGTGCCCCATCTGTTGCACAAACAAGAATGTTAGTAAGCGGAATGTCCTTCTCTTTGAAAAATTTCTCTCCTGCACGAAATATTGACTCTCTTTTTGTATCAGTTACTAGTTGCTTAGCAACTAACAACTCTTGAATCATGCTTTCATCTTTTACCAAGTGAACATACGCAAGAAGCAAAGATTCGTTGCCCGGCAAAGTTGACACATTCAACTGCAATGCAAATTCTGTTGTCCTAAGTATGTTGCACAATGTTTCTTCAGCATTCTCAGCCATTTCGTCTTTTTCTCAGAACAAAGGAGAGGTATTGCTGAGTGGAATCGCCTTAATTATTTGTACAGGTGACTTATGCGTAACTGTCTGGAAGGTTTCATCGCCTCATTTGAAAAGGTACTCTCACACAATAGACACATTGGCAGCTGTTGGATATTTAAGTGCTGGAATAAATCCATATTTCATATATTCCACACAGTTATTGTCTGCACTTCTTTTTGGTTTGTTCTACTTGTGCCATATTTATTCTTGATTCTGGAACAAAGAATTGATTTTACAATTTTGCAGATAGAAAAATATGCATCAAGTATACAACAAAAACTGATTTAAAAGTGGCTTTACAAAAATTTTCCTATAACTGACCTCGAAACCCTCGAATCGGTCGGTTGGATTGGAGGGTTGATCAGTGAGTTAACAATTCACTATCGTAAAACAAGCTATTGTTACCGAAACAGAACCAGGCTCGACAGTAAACATGACTCACTCTAATATCTTGGGGGCTAAGGAGATTTCTAAAATTGGATACTGGAATGTAAAATGCAAAACAACAGAATACCACTACAGGCGCTCACTTGGGTTCCTGAGGGTAAGCGGAAAAAAGGAAGACCAAAAGAAACACTCAGAAGAACAATAATAAGAGAAGGAAGAACGTTGGGCCTAAATAATGTGCAAGAGCTAAGAGGAGTGGCGTCACAACGAACAACCTGGAGAGCACTGGTTTCTGCCTTATGCGCCGTGTTTGGCGCTTAAAGAATTTATTATTATTATTATTATTACAAAAATGTTGACACAAATGTTCTTACCAGTTTACTTTTCTTTTCTATAAAGTTTCTTAACCACAGCCATCAGTAAATTAGAAACAAAACCAATTAGAAATAAAACACACAATCAGCAACTGCCACAACAACACTGAAGTAACCCAATTATGATTTTGTAAAGTATATTAATAGTTATTTAATGTGAAATAATATAAAATAACTTGTAGATAAGCCTTGAGCTTTAACTATTGGGAACCAGTGGCATTACAATGTGTGGAGCTCCCAGGCACAGATTAAAAGGGTGTAATATAATGGACTGAACAACAATATTCAATATACAGCAAATCTGTATCAAAATGTATCTGCTTAATTAATAATTAATGTTAATAAAACTGATGCTAGCTCTGTGCAAAAAAAAAATAATAATAATAATAATATGAAAACTGACCTAATCGACAGGATGAAATAGTTTGATACCCAGTACAAGCTTATTTGAAATCCCTGTTCACAAGAAGAGCCGAGAAAGTTTGTTTGTTTTGCTCATAGGCAGCACCAAAATGTAATAGATGGGAAATATTATGTCGCGTCACTTGATTATGAAAGTCTGAATGTAAGGTAGGAAATCTGGTTCAGAGATTCAAAGACTGATTTCTACTGCCAACTACTGTTGATTAAACACTTAGCTCTATTGAACCTTTCTTCTTGCTAATTAACGTAGCGCAAATATCATGTTAGCACTAGCACCTGTAAATACTGACACAATAAAATCCGCAACAAAGCAAATGTTTCTGAAACGCCAGCAGGTATCTAATTTAGTCTACTGCTAGCTGAAAGTACACTACGGCACACCTTGCCAATGCCAAAGCTCATATTAAACACTCTCTATGAATGGTTTTCACCTTCTGTTTAAATATTAGTGCACCAACCACAGACTTCTTGCTGGTCGTTTCTTTTTCTTCAGGAGTGACTGAATGGGCAATAGGTGTTTAGTTATCCCGGCTTTCATAGTAGTTCCTGATAATATGCCATGCTTAATGATCCTAGTAATACAGCCATACGCATCGTCCCCGCCTCACTGATATTGTCTCTCAAATTCAGAACTCTTTTCCCTCCCATACGTTACAAATTTAGCCTGTCAAATCCTGAACCACACCTCACTACTGAATGCCCCCCTCTGGCCCCTTTTTTCCATACTGGGGCGGTACTGTCCACTTTGGGATCCACTGACTTACACTATATATGAACAGTGAGGACTGTTGATTGTTCTGTTGTAGGTACATAAACAAGCTGACCAGCAGATTAAGGAAAACACTAGAAGTGATTAATACACATCCTGGGAAAGGTGAAGTATAAAGCAACTACTACTACTACTACTTAATCGTTCCTCTTCTACCCTGAGGTGTAGAGGTTTGCCTGAGAGAGCGCCAAACTATCCTATCGGCTGTCTTCCTCCTGGCCTGGTTCCAATGTTGTCCTCCCAACTGACTCTGAGTTGTCCTAGATCCCTGGCTCTTAGTTTCCCATACTTGTCGTGGTAGCCAATCTTCTCCCATTCTGCAGACATGGCCAGACCATTGTAGTTGTACTTGGGTCTGTAGAGGCTCGATTTTGAGGCCTTGCCATATTGTCTGTTGACGATGTCTCTTCTTGTTACTTCAACCACCTTCCTCAGATACCTCATTTCTGAGGTTTGGATCTGGCTTTTGTGGGTTGTAGTCATTACCCATGACTCGCATCAATATGTCAAGACTGGGACATAGGTGGAGCGTTATACAGCCATCTTCGTTTTCTTACCAACCTCTCTCTTGCTGAGGAATCCTCGATTTATGGCCTGAAAAAGTCTCCCAGCTGCTGCTTTTCGAGTGGCCAACTCTTCTTTGATGCCTCCCTTTCGGTCTATAATAGCTCCGAGGTATTTAAAGTGGTCGACCTGCTCCAGGACCTGTTCTCCCAGCTTAATCTGATTTCTTTTTTCTCGTGATGTCACCATGGATTTTGTTTTAGAGCTGTTATGACCATCCCTCTCTTCTCCAGCTCTTCCTTCCAGACTTGCAGGTTGGATTGGAGATGTGCCTCTGATTTAGCAATCAGGGCAACATCATAGCAAATGCCAGCTCTGAAATACAGACCTGTCTCATCTTCCAGTACCCCACTGAATACTTTCTTGTCTCTCCTTACATTTCTGAGGTTTGGATCTGGCTTTTATGGGTTGTAGTCGTTGCCCATGACTTGCATCCATATGTCAAGACTTGAACATAGGTGGAGCAGTATACAGCCATCTTCGTCTTCTTACCAACTTCGTTTTTACTGAGGAATCCTCGATTTATGGCCTGAAAACGTCTCTCAGCTGCTGCTATTCGGGTAGCCAACTCTTCTCTGATGTCTCCCTTCCAGTCTATGACAGCTTCAAGGTATTTAAACTGGTTAACCTGCTCCAAGACCTGTTCTCCAAGCAAAATCTGATGTCTTCTTTCCTCTCGTGATATCACCATAGTTTTTGTTTTAGAACTGCTTAAGACCATCCCTCTCTTCTCCAGCTCTTCCTTCCAGACTAGCATGTTGAATGGAAGATGTACCTCTGATTTAGTAATCAGGGCAACATTATCAGCATATGCCAGCTCTGAAATACCAACCTGTCTCATCTTCCAGTACCCCACTGAATACTTTCTTATCCTCTCCTTACATGCTTTAATGACATCATTCATGAGGAGTATGAAAAGATAAGGTGACAGAATATCACCCTGTCTTACACTGTGATAAGAGGTTTTGATGTTACTAATTATAGGCTATCCTGGACAAATAGATGTATCAGAGGGTACCAGGATAGTGCTAGATAAGAGACTGATCTTATAAGAAATACCCCCTTCTCTGAAAAGAGCAAGGGTGTATAGACAATCAAGGTGAGGTCAAGCTATGTAAGTTCCCAGAGTAAGGAATGATGATGATGAAATTCTCTGGGTCCCTATCAGCTACCCCTTGAGATCTCACCAAGAGTAGGATATCTGTGTGGTGTTATTTGGCAAAGTGTTTAGGGTAATGTATTCTAACAGTTTTAAATTTCAAACAGAACTTTAACTTTAATGAAAAGTAAGTAAGCAAGACTGTCTGAACATATAATTATATACAATTTAATGGTACTGAACCTCAATCTTTTTGGGTCAGTACTTTTCTTTTCAAAATCAAAAACTTTATATTTACATGAGAAAATAAATAACTTGGAAATTCTGTTCCATTAGTATAACTTGGTCACAATAAAATCTGCACACACACAGTTCCAGTTAAAACTAATTCTACTGCTGTTGGGTCTACACTACAGGGTCTGCTATTGTCATCATTCTAAATGGTAAGTTTTATATGGTGGAAGAGCTTTGGATGAGTCATCATTTGCCTTACTAAAGAACTTATCTTTATTATTGTACTGCTGCTGTTCTGATGATAATAGTCAGGAGCACCAACATGTGACTCCTGGCTGAAGATAAGGGGTTTAGCTCCACTTGTATTTGGAGCAATCAACTCCCAAACGTTCTTCTTCTTAGTTTACTGCAGCAACGAGGTAAAGGCCTGATACAACCCTCAAGTAAAGAATATTCACACACACAAGCTGACAGGCAGAAAAGGGCTCTAGCACTGAGTTTGCAGTACAGACGGCAAAGGCTTGTCCTTCTGTCTCTTTCAGTATATGTCAGCTCGGCATGGAAGCTTATGGTTTAATGGCGGAACTTACAAGAAGTTGTTAATTTTTATCAAACTACACCCAACCAATCAGAAGACGAGTCAAAAAGTTAACTATTTCTGAAACTATAAACTTGTGCGGTTTTCTTCTTCTTCGTTCGCCCGAAAAGGACGGTGGTTGCGTTGTGTCTGTTTACGCCTAAGCTGCGATATCTGCTCCTATCGGTCGACACATCCGACTTCTGCACGGCCTTTTTTAGGACTGGGTTTGCCTTCCCATTTTGATCCACACTCGCTCAGCCAGACTGCACAGCTGCAGACTGTTTCCAGGACCACCACGTGGAGGTGGAGTGCGGTCTTGACCAGCTCTGGTTCGCTGGTCCTGACGCAGGCAGTCAAGCTATGAGTCGCTGACTGCGGTCTCTATTGCTGCGTCTTGAGGTCCCAGGCGGTTTTAAGTGTGTTCGTCTAATCTGACCAAATTTGTTTATTTTATATCATAGTTATTTATGGATCGATTTTAATTATCAAAAGTGATAACCAAACGGCCAATTCCTCCCTATCGTTATATATACTTTTCCTTTAATTATTCTTTTGCATTTTCATCTGGGTAATTTTTAAGTAATTAAATGTGACCTTACCCTGATATGAAAATATCACTAAATTAAATTTTATTAAGTTAAGATAATATTTTTATGAGGGAACCTTTATGTTTATGTGTTAAGCAATATCAGCGCTATAATTCAAGATATCCCTTTCATTTTTATTATCTTTAGTTATGGAGAAATAAATTATCTAAGTTCGGTCAAAAACACAAAATAGGCATTATTTCCACTTCAACCAAAATTTTCTTGTCCTTACAAAAAAGAGGTAACGATTTTATTGGTTGTTAAATTTTACTACGTTCTTCGATAAATATTGGGGTGGGGGTGGTAACTTTTAACTTGTTTCTTAGAAAATTCAAATACTCTAGTTAAATTGTTGGCGGTAAATTTGACTAGGCCCTCAGACAAATTTCAAATACTGTAGTTATTTATAGAATTGAAAATACGATAGCTAGTTCGTTTTGAGAGGGGAATTTGAGCGTGTTGTCATACGGATTCACTTCACTACATACACCAGTGGTGGTCCTGAACTCTTCTGACAAATTGTTTGCCATCCACACATAATTTCTGCAACTCTTACAGAAGCTGTGTATAGCATGGATCAGAGGTGCTGGAATGTTCTTCCTTGCCAAGCAGTCCCAAAGTTTGCTCCAGGGGACCTTGTCAAACGCCTTTTCCAGATCTAAGAAATAAAGATGCATCTCACTCTTATACTCAAGGACCTTTTCATTCAGCTGTCTGAGTATGCAGATTAGGTCATGAGTACTTTGGTTTGCATGGAAGTCACACTGGACCTCATCCATTTGTGGCTCACCTAGGCGTCTGAGTCTCTGCTCCAGGATTGTAGAGTAGATTTTACCTGGGACATTGAGAAGGGATATGCTATGATTTCCACATTGTCGGTTGTCACCCTTTTTGAATATGGGTGTCGTGATGGCAATCTCCCAATCCTTTGGTATAGTCTTGTGGCACTAAGCTGCCTGTGGGACCCTCAGAAGTAATAGGTCACCTGCTGCTTCCTGTACTTAACCATTTCTGGTGTTATACCATCATGCCCTGCTGCTGTGCCCACCTTGATTTTCTCCGGTTCTGCCTTCAGTTCTTCCATCTTGACACCATCATCACCACCATTGGTATCCTCTTCTGTGATAGTGCTTATCATTTCTGAGGCTTGACCTTGCTCACCGCCTAGGAGCTCAGAGAAATATTCTTTCCATTACTTCCTTTGAGGCATTAAGCAGTTTGCCT
>JAMPIV010019743.1:0-50000 GCA_024509875.1 Oreohelix idahoensis | reverse complement strand
GTTTACGATTCTACATCTTTTAGTGGTTGAACATGAAGAAACACCACATACAAACATGCATACAAATGTGGCAGTTAGGGAACGATTTACAGTCAAAGGGAATGAATAAGGAGAATTATGAATGGGAAGGTTCAGAGACAGAGTAGAAAAAGGGGTTGCGCGAACAATGATGCGCATGACAGAGGTGAACAATAATCCAGTGAAGCACGCTTTCTCAGCCGGCAGTCCAGAAGCGTGAGGTAGATAGTGAAGTCGCAGGTACGCGAGTAGCCATGTTGAAGGCGGTACTCAAGTAGTTTAGGTGATAAATGTCAGAGCCGACAGCAATGATCTTCTCATATGTAAATAAACAGTATTCAAATTACTATGGCGTTATCGCAAAACGTGCTGTGTGTGTGTGTGTCTCTTATAATTATACAGCATATCATTGCTAACCACAGAGGTAAAAGAACCTGGGCAGACATTGCCATATAATATGATTCATGATTTCATCAACCACGGGCTGCCACACAAAGAAAACTATTTAGAGTCGTTTCTCCTATAAAACACTATATGGGTTCCTAAAAATCACTGCATTGTAGAATTTTGTGCAATCAAAACAACAGGGCTTAAGAGGAAAATAGGGTTATGGGCAGATCACAGAAACATTCAGCATTCAATCATACCCTTCAACATTTGTTGAGGGAGACTGAGCACCTATGAGTTTGCCCCGAGTGCAATGATGTCGATTCTTAACAACGATAACAACACTGAAAAACACACAATAACAACACTGAAAAACACACAATAACAAACCCAATAAATATGCTACCAGTTTTAAACATGTTAAGTTCATATAAATAAATGCAACAGTAAATATAGTACTTGACCTTAATAAAAGACGTGACGTTTGCTTGGTGGAAGTGAAAGGGCAGCTGTGTTTGAAGCTACGTAGCCAGCTACTGCTAACTAAAAGGAGCTACTTCTGCAGGATTAGGAGATTTTCCTTTAAGGCCTTCATATAAAGCTGATACAGAGCAGCCGATTGACACAGTGGTTAGAGCGCTGGTCTCTCGCGGCAAAGGTACCTGGTTTGAAACACTTGGCATCATGCTCCAGTCTACCCAGCTGTAAATGGGTGCCTGACTCTGCTTGTGAGATAGGAAAGAAAAGGCAGCGAGGAAGGGAACCTGTCACCCCACCTTTCGAAGCTGGACCTAATTTAGTGAAATCTCTAACATTTCATCTCCTACTACAGTATCTGCTACGGGAATACCTTTTATATAGCTAATGCTTTCATGTTTAATTGTGACAAAGCTTGCTGCCAATCACTTTTTAGTTTGGTCTTCGATCCACAAACTCTTCCATTTCTTCTATTTCGTTAGGTGTCATGAAATATTCTAATCCACATATATAAATTATTAGGTAAATATGAAGCCTAACAAATAAAATTAATAAAGAGAAGAGCAATGGTAAAATGACAGTGCTGTCACAAGGAATGTACTCGAAATCCCCCTTGTTTTCTGCTTCGTCTGCAAATTGTAACGCTTTCACGTTGATATAAAAGCTTACTGTATTATTACCCGCTTTCTTCAATGAAACGTGTGCTGTATTTCTTGGAAAAGCATTGAGAGGCCCTGCGTAATGACCTAAATTAATCCTAACATTAATTATATTACGTTACCAAAACGAACGAACAGATGGACAAAAGGATAGCGAGAAGGGAGAGGCAGAAAGCCGAACACTAAACACGCTTCGCGCGATACGCAAATGCTGCCATCACGCGTGTAAGTCTACATGCACTAATTTTTTTTCAGACGGACAGTGATAAAATACACTACCCTTTCCCAGAGTTAGGTTTATAAATCATAACAGACTCTTATTAGAAAAGATAACATTAGATGGGTTTACGGTTGAAAACATAACAGTACCCAGACAGCACATCTTCGAAACAGGAGGTAGAAGAAATTGCATATTTTGAACGCAGCCACGTAGCTCCTTTAAATTAGTATTTTTGGGTTCCTTAGGGCTTGCTGACAAATAATATGTAAAACGTTACGCAAATAGTCCAGGAATTAATAAATTATACCCAAAATAAAATATTGGGGGTGCCTGACAGCATAAAATCATTTCTGCTCATAAGATTTTTTTTTTAACGTGTTTGAAAAAAATTTACGTTACAGAAATAGCCTACCATGTAAACTCCAAATTGATTGGAGCGCAACAAATGAAAGCCTAACCACGATTGGTCGGGCTATAAATACTATCTTGGTGGTTAGGGGAGACGGGAAAAGATAACATTTTTTCAAACACTTGTCGAAACGTGGCTCATTGGCCAGTCTCGCTGATATACACACTTGGGAGCGTTAGTTCGAGACCACTTGTTTAAATGATCTTGATAAAGCATCAGTGCGTTGAAGCCAGCTAAAATTTTGCTCAATAAAAGCCTGGAAGATAAGCAGATGGAAATTTGTGCCAGTTTGTGCCAGAATTCATTGCTAATCAACGTATCTGTGTTATTCGTATGAATTGTGGGACAGTGGTCTTGATGGTACTGAGCAGCACCTAGTCAGAGCTTTGCTGAATCCAGTGTCGGACAGCATACTCCTTGGTCCTTTTAGCTATCAGTGAGGTGTCTCCAGAGCCCAGAGGAGAATTCGAGCAGAGGAGTCCTTTCCTGCCGCCATCACGCCAGATAAGCTAACTTGGCCAGCTGAGCTCAACATTATGTCCCCTCATCTTGAACTGACTTTTTAAAATTAACATTAAGAGGGGAATTTACTTGTCTTAAAATCAGGAACTGTGAACATCTCCAATACTAGTCCCTAAAGACAAACTATTGAAGTCATGATGACAAATACCAACAGAGCTTGAACAAAACAAAACCAGTATTACCTCATTTTACTACTACACAACTGACACACATAGAACATTTGTAATAATATATGTCACTACAATATTCATATTAAATACATTCTGTACATAACTTGTAATTTAAATTGATTGTGATTCCTGGTTCCCTTGTAGTTGAATCAGGACACATATTCATTCATGCCAGTAATGAATACATATTGTTATTTGAAAGTTTATCAGTGACTCTTTTAAGATATCTTTGTAGAGTGTTATATGTATGTGAGTGTCACAGTGTTGTCAAGAGTAGTGGATTAAATTAAATTGTTTATCTGTCTGTTGTTGTGACTTACACTTCACCATACTCATACCCTAGACACATAAACGTAGCATCACACTATTCCAGAATAATTCTGACTGAGATATATAGATATGTGGTAGCAAGTAAGGTTATCTATAATACACTACTCTTAATAGATATAGATACCTTCACAGCTGATCTCAGTCAGTACACTAAGTTCCCTATAAGTATTTATAACATCCCACTTCACCACATTAGGTCTTGTTCTAATAGACTTTGCAACACTCGCAATTGGTCTTGCTAAACAAGTTTTTTTTTAAAAATGTTATCAGCGTTGCCACTGATGGTGCGCAATGTGACTTCCTTTAGGCATGTTGCTGTCGCAATATATCATACTAGCAATAACCCGTCAAACTTGACGGGTTTTTAATTATAGTGTGCTGTTTCCGTTCCCGGATGAGCAGATAGAAGTACATTCTTAGCGTGTTTTTGGTTTCTTTCCATTATACAGTGTAATCAAACTGTTCATGAACACCGTCATTTGAACGCTTTTCTTTGTTGATTGTAACTATTTTCGGGAGAGTATATATAATGGAAACAATACAATTTTTCAACACGGTTGCATTCCTAAGCTGTGTCAAGCGCTACTAATTTCGTGAAAGAATTTAAAAAAAAATAAAACCAAAGTATTTGTTTTATAAAACACCCACGCCGCGCAAGTTGCACACCGTGCGTTGCGCACTTTTTTTTCTAGCGCGAGCTACAATTTTGAATTTGGGCGACCGACGTAACATACATCGGTAATTGTGTTAGTTCGGGTGGGATTCTGTCGTTTCTTTCAAAACGTTGTATTATTTCAAGCTTCTCAATACTTACGACTTTCATTTTTCGTTCAGTACTTGGGTTCTTATAAATATGACGCTTACTCGTGTATTAAGTACTTTTGTCAAGAACACTACACACAATCGGGAGAACAGCACGATAGACAACTCGTAGGGCATGAAGTGTATTTGTGCGTCTTACCACGGGTCCCAAAGTTTAGCTGGGTGGCGTTTTTCCCGTACACCTGATGTTGCTCGGTATCGCTAAGCATAGTTCTTCTTCTTTAATCCTTAGCCGCCGACTGTCAAAGCAGTCAGTGGCCATCACGCCTGGTGGCGTCTTGTAGAGTATCAACAAACTGCTTCCACTTTGTTCGGTCGGCGGCCATCCTTCGTACGAGTCTTAGACTCCGGATGTCCTTCCCGCATTAAAGTTTTTGCATTTATTGCTGTTTCAGTACTGGTTAAGATTTTGTACATAGACAGGGGTGTCGGCCCTGTGCTAAAACCCCCAACCTGGAGGACCAAGGTACTAGCTTTTGTCTTACCCCTACACGCGCAGACCTGTCCAGCTTGGTTGAACCTACCAGGAGTAAAACTACCGCTGACATAGCTCTGGGGGTTGTTAGGTTACGCAAGCTGCCATACCGCTACAAGATAACGGTACCATTGATGGCAATAAGCATAGTTACCTCATAAAAAATAATCGTGTTTGAACTAACACGATTTCTCGCTTTGGCAATTTCATTCCCGAATTGTTCAACCGCGTATGACAAAATTCGGATCATTACAGACACAAGTTTAACAGAATCAGATTGTATTTTCATTCTATTAACTATAGAATTTTATCCAGTGAAAAGCAATAGCAATAAATTTTCTAGGAGGCACCTCAAGCCTTCCCTGGGGAGGCGTACTCCACAGGTTAAGAACCCCAGGTGTAGTATAGCATCTTTCTGGCTGTGGCAAAGGTCAACAACACTCACTCACTCGCGTGCATTTGTAACGTAAGGACACGCACAGTTCTGAGTTATGTCTTTCTGTTGTTCGCGCCATTTTCTCAGCAACACTTCAGATAGATGAAGCGTAGAGCAGCGATAAATGTTAATATGATAAGTACAAGACACTCTGGCCATCTAAAATACTTCTACTTATAAGAAATTCTGCTTATCAGAAGTTCGCTCAAAGATGGACATTTACGGTCAGAATAAGAAGTAAAACATGAAGCAATTGTTTTAACCATTCAGATACCAATATTTCGGTTTTAAATTTGCATTTCTGCATCTCTTAACGTTTTCAAAAGCAATTTACCGAAGCCTAAAATGTAATCTGAATTTATTTGCTAGTATCATCGTTGCAAGTGTCGAAACGTTCGAAAGTCTAATGTCTTGACTGACTAATTTCAAGTCATGTACTAATTCAGAGTGAACCATCATTACTAGGAAATCTGCATCAGAAATTCACAATTCATCTTTTAGAATTGTCATTCGAGAAGCTTAAATCAAGACTTTTTAAAAATGCAAGCCGTTTGCGCAGATCTTGCCTCTAGGCACTACCCTTCGCTTAGTATTTTTGTGTACTCAGCAGCTTCTACCCGGACTGCTAGAGTGTTAACAACTGACGGACATGTAAGCGTTTCTTGCCTTGACCCCTGGGCTTTTCTGTTATTTTTCTGTTATCTAGTGTTTTCGTTATTTCTTACGAGTAACTGCCTCGGGTTTCACTTTTTCTTTATCTTGAGATCTCAACCACGGAGTCTCATTGCTGTCAGATGTTAACAGAAGCCCTTTTCTCAGAAATCGAGGTGTTCCAGTGCTCGCTGAATTGAACCAACGATTACGTTCTTTCTGGTTTAATAAATGGTAGCATTGTAATGTACCGCCGGATGCTTGCACATTTGTTAACTTTGTATCGGCTGTTAACCTAAATACTAGGCACTATAACTTAGGTAATGAAGACAGATCTTCTTATACATATAAGGCTCACGCCTGTCTCTATGACCCAACGGGCTGATCACCCGTTTGCCAGTCACTTTGATTACGGAAACAACAGCAAACGGATTGATTTGTCGTTGCCCTAAAGACGCCATTAGGCGTGATGGGAACAACGGCAGAGAAAGTCTATTCGCTGTTGCCCTTAAGACGCCACTAGGCATAATGGCCACTGACTGCTTTGCCGGTCGTTGGCTAAGGACGGAAGAAGAAGAAGCTATCTCTATGAAGGGTATCAAAACGTTTTTGCAGAGATAGTTGATAGTGCTTACTGCAGCCGTGTAGATGCAGTTTTCCCAGTATGACGTTGCTGATATTTGCTAATCTATAACTCCTAGCTTTATCACTTGGGAAAGATTCTTAGGAATCGTGACTTTGTATGCTTTTACTGAATTTTATCAGTTTTAAGTTTACGAAAGGTAATTCGAGCATTAATCACGTCCTATATTAGAATCTTTCTTTCTACTCTCTGGCGTCTGATCTCTACGTGACGAAGTGGAATAAAATCCCGAGTCTTAAACACGCGAGTTTAAGCCGAAAATTTCGCCCACTCGAAATTCAGTTTCGGGGTTTAGTTTATTGACTACACTAATTATCACTATAGGGGTGTCTGAATTTGAATTACTCACTTACGCATCTTTTATTATTTGGGAATGGGTTTATTTGTTTCAAAGAAAGCCGTGGTCAGCTTGAGGCTATTTGCATCAGCATAGAATGTTTCCAGAAAACATGGGACGGCCATATGTGCTTTCTATGTTGGGCATCTTTGAAGCAGATGTTCAGCAGTCATTTTATCAGCGCCACATTTACACTCATCGGTTGCTATTTGAAAAGGATGGATAGTTTCGCTAATTACCTGTATCGCCATAAATGATTGCGTTACATGTTTCAGTCAATATTGTCATAAGCAGGTTCCGTCATACAGATAAACAAACAATTTATCGTGTGAGCGACTATCTCTTTCCTATTTCTACAATATTTCCCGACTCGTCTTTCAACCTGGGCGGAAAAATAAAAAATAAATTATTTTAAACACAGGCTTTTAATGCACTTGTTGATATTTACCGTCGTATATAGTAAATATTGTTAAGATATAATGAGATTGGCTGGCTGTCATACATACTCACGTTACGAAGCATAATGACTAAGGCGAACACACTGAATACATAGGACGCATATTTAATCGGACATCTTGGAAAACAGGAAGTAGATTAGAAGGTAAGCAGAAGAGTTCCCGATAAGGGCAAGTAACTCTAGTCGGGAAAACAAACCAAACATCGAAACAGGATTATATATACAAAGACCATATCAACATCCCCCCTTCTCTATGAGCGGACAAAGTCCTTCATCCAAGAGGGTCTCTTGCGATCTCTTTGCGGTCTCCCAGGGCTAGATTTCCCAGGACTAGAAGTAGCTGGAGCTGAAGGATCAACTTCTGGAGGATTGGAAATGTTCACTTCACCAGTGTTCTCCATGGCAAAACAAACTGTTGCTCGGGTAGAACTGGAGAGGAGACATCAATTTCCAGGTCCTCGGGATCAGATGTGAAAGGTGTTGCTCTTTCAGAGAGCCTCTTATCAATCCTTCCAGGTTGCCAGTTTGGTTGTTCAGGGTCTTGATAGTGGACTGGCTGGTGAGACAACTCGGGCAGATCATGAGCAGTTTTATCATAATACTTCTTCACTGATCTGTCTCTCTTGCATCTAATTTCAGTAACTCTACTGTGAGATGCAACGGGTTTCACTGCAGAAGGTATCGGCATACGCAGTTTCCTGTTGAACAGTATTTCTGCTGGACTTTGATCAAACCCTTGTCTCGGCATATTACGAAGTTCAAGTAGTGCCTCATATGCATCTGTATTGTCCTGAACAGTCTTTCTCATCATACCCTTAATGAGTTTCACAGCAGATTCAGCTAATCCATTGGCTTTATGGTGACCTGGTGCTGATTTAACATGAAGTATTCCCCATCTAGCAGTAAATGATCTAAACTGTGCAGACGTAAACTGAGTACCTTGGTCAGATACAATAACTTTGGGAACACCATAACGAGCAAAATGAGACTTCAATTTCCTGATGACTAACTGTGCTGTCATTGTAGGTAGGAAGTCTACTTCAATGAAGTTGGAGAAGTAGTCAATCAGGACTAAATAATATCGGCCTTCTATAATAAAGATATCAGTGCCAACTTTCTCCCAGGGTGATAAACCTCTTGAGTGTTGGTTTAAAGGTTCTTTAGTATTCCTTGCCTTCGTTTCTTGACATTCTGGACAACTGTCAGCTATCTGTCGAATCTCAGCCGTCATGCCGATCCAAAACAGACAACTTCTGGCCCGGCGCATCATGCTGTCAAATGCAAGATGAGCAGCGTGTAACTTCTGCTTGATTTCAGGCCTCAGTGCTTTTGGGATAAGAATACGCTCTCCTTTAAGTATTATGCTTTGTTCTGTTGTCAGCGTATCACGAATGTCAAAATAAGGCATAAGCTCAGCTGGTACATCAGATTTTCTTTTAGGCCACCCATCCAAAATGGTCGACTTCAACCTCTGGAGCACGCTGTCTTTGAGAGTTTCAGCTTTGATCTGTTCCATCATTGTCGTGGAATATTCTAATCCACATATATAAATTATCAGGTAAATATAAAGCCTAACAAATACATTTAATAAAGAAAAGAAAAATGGTAAAAGAAACAATGCTGTCACAATGACTGTACTCGAAATCCCCCTTGTTTTCTGCTTCGTCTGCAAATTGTAACGCTTTCACGTTGATAGTAAAAGCCTACTATATTATTACCCGCTTTCTTCAATGAAACGTGTACTAAACTTGAGATACGCACGCTGATCAATGACCTAAATTTAATATTTCATTCATTCCATTTTATACACGGCGTAACTAAAAAGACAGATAAAGCAGGAGAGAGAGAGGGGCGAATGAAAGCAAGGACACATGCAACACTAAACACGCGTCGCGCGATACACAATTGCTGCCATCACGCGTGTAAGGCCACATGCACTAACTTTTTTTTCAGACGGACAGTGATAAAAACACTAACCTTCCCAGAGTTAGGTTTAAAAAAAAAACCTGGAAAACGCTTATTAGAAAAGATGACATTAGATGGGTTTACGTTTGAACATTACAGTACCCAGACAGCACATCTTCGAAACAGGAGGTAGAAGAAATTGCATATTTTGAACGCAGCCACTTAGCTCTTTTAAATTTGTATATTTGGGTTCCTTAGGGCTTGCTGACAAAGAATATGTAAAACGTTACGCAAATAGTCTAGGAATTACCAAATTATAACCAAAATAAAATAGTGGGGATGCCTGACAGCATGAAATCATTTCTGCTCATAAAATTTTTTTTATAACGTGTTTGAAAAAACATTACGTTACGGAAATAGCCTACCATGTAAACTCCTATTTGATTGGAGCGCAACAAATGTAAGACTAAACACGATTGGTCGGGCTATAAATACTATCTTGTGTTGTTATGGGAAACGAATAGAAGGGGTACTTTTTTGAAAAGATGTGTAGACGTGGTTTCATTGGGTAGAGCTGCGAATATACTCGATTCAGAGCGTCTGTTCATTGCCACATCTTGTAATAAACCTACTAAGAAGCAGTGCGTTGAGCACCAGTGTATATTTTTTATAAAATAAAGCCTGGGACATCGGCAGATCGGAGTTGTGCTATATTCATTGCCAGTCAACGAAACTGTTTATTATTCTATGAATTGTGGTAAGCTTGAAATATTCAATATCTTTTAATGAAAATTGAATGTAAATTGATAATTTATGTCTGTATATATGTGTAGCTCAGTAGCAAACATGATGTAAAGCCTATAATGCTCCAGCCTGAACAGAAGGTGTCGGAGGAAAGTAAAACTGCATGGAATGGCCAAACAGTACACTGACACCTAGATGATTGACTAGAAAGAAATAATGCTGGAATTGCAGAGGCGTAGTAACCATTAGGGAGGGAAATACTGGTATAAAATATTTCAGATGAAGCTGACAGTTGGCCTAACGCTCTGAACTCAATGTTTGTGATGTATTGTGCTCAGTGTAGAAAGAGAGTATAAATTAGTTATGACGTAGAAGGTACATCCTTCTTGTTTTCAGGGACCGTGGTCTTAAAGTTATTGAGCAGCACCTGGTCAGAGCTTTGCTGAAGCCAGAGGTGGACAGCATACTCCGTGGTCCATATAGCAACCAGTGGGGTGGCTCCAGAACTCATTAAAGTAATCAAGCAGAGGAGGCCTTTACTGCAGTCATCACGCAAGATAAGAGAGTGTGGCCATGGAGCTCAACATTATGTACCCCATCTTAAAATGACCTTGTAAAAATAACATTAAGAGGGGAATTTAATTGTTTTAATATCAGGAACTGAGAACATCTCCAATACTAGTTCCAATAAAGACAAACTATTGAAGTCATGATGACAAATACCAACAGAGCTTGAACAAAACAAAACCAGTATTACCTCATATTACCACTACACAACTGACACACATAGGATACGATTAAAAATATATGTCACTACAAGATTCATATTGATAAATTCTGTACATATAACTTGTAATTAAAATTGATTGTGATTCCTGGTTCCCTTTGTATTTGAATCAGGACACATATACATTCATGACAGCACTGAATACATATTGTTATTTGAAAAGTTATCAGTGACTCCTTTAAGATATCCTTGTAGAGTGTTTTATGTATGTGAGTGTCACAGTGTTGTCAAGTGTGGTGGAATAAATTAAATTGTTTATCTGTCTGTTGTTGTTATGACTTACACTTCATCATACACATACCCTAGACATATAACGTAGTCATCACACTATTCCAGAATAATTCTGACTGAGGTATACATATGTGGCAGCAAGTAAGGTTACCTATAATACACTACTCTCATTAGATATAGATACCTTCACAGCTGATCTCAGTCAGTACACTAAGTCCCCCTATAAATATTTATAACATCCCACTTCACCACAATCATCACATCTGGTATTTCAGGTAATCTTACAGGTGCATCAGCTCCTGCATTGCTCTCTCTATCAGCTAAGGAATCCAATGTGACATTATGAATACAAGCTCTGGACAGTGTGTCGGCTATAAGAAGATCGGAACCTTGTACCCATTGGAATTCAAAGTCATATCGATGGCTGCGCATCAGTAAATTCTGCAGTCTTCGAGGAATTTGACTCAGAGGTTTCTTAACGATGGCTGCCAAAGGTTTATGGTCGTTGATGACTGTAACTTTCCTTCCATAAGTGTACTGGTCAAAGCGTTCCAAACCATATACAACAGCTATTAGCTCCTTCTCAATTTGAGCCCAGCATGTTCTGTTTCAGTTAGAGCTCTAGAAGCAAACTCAATTGGCTGACCATTTTGTAGGAGGACAGCCCCAAGTCCATAGCTGCTACTATCAACTTGAATACACAAAGATTCATCAGGATCATAGTATGCGAGTACTGGAGTAGAAGTAATCAGTTTCTTGACTCTCTTGAAAGCTTGATCACATTCAGCAGACCAGATAAAGGGAGTATCCTTACGGGTAAGTTCTCTTATTGGATGAAGAACTTCTGAAAGATTGTTGAGAAACTTTGCTAGATACTGTATCATGCCGCAAAATCTGCGAACCTCATGACAGTCCTTAGGAACGGGCATGTTTAGTATTGTCTCAACCTTTTTCTTGTCTGGTTCAACACCTCGAGCAGTAATAAGGTGACCCATGAAGGTAATTTCTTCTTTCTTCTCTTGAGCTTTACCGTCATTCAGTTTAATACCTTTCTCTTGACACCTGTGTTTCAGTGCTTTAAGCTTCAGATCATGGTCCTTAATTGCTTGCTGTCTGTTTGATCCACAACCTGCAATAACTATGTCATCAGCAACATTGATGCAACCATGAAGACCTTCAAGAGCTTGTGCTGGATGCCTCTGGAAAATTTCACTGCTTACATTCAACCCAAATGGTAGTCTAGACCATCTGAACCTACCATAAGGTGTAATCATTGTTGTAAGTTTACTAGACTTCTCATCAAGTTTGATATGCCAGAATGCTTCCTTGATATCCAGCTTTGTGAAAATCTTGGCATTATTGAGTTCAGGCAATACATCATCCAAAGTTGGTAATCTGTAATGCTCTCTCTGCAACGCCTCATTCAGGGGTCTAGGATCAATACATATTCTTAAGGAACCATCAGATTTTTCAACAACAGCCATTTGGTTAACCCATTCAGTCGGTTCCTCTACTGGTATTAATATACCTCTGTTCATTAGATTTTGAAGCTCTGACTTTACCTTGCTCTTAAGTGAAAATTGTATTTTTCTGCACGGCACTGCCTTTGGACGAATATTAGGATCAACATGCAACACAGCTTCACCTAGGACACCTAGATGGTTATCAGAGTTATGATCATTATCTGAACTGTCAGTAGCCACCTTAGCAATAAATTTGTTTGTGTTGACTGTCACAAACTGTAGATCCTGCAGTGTGTTGTTGCCCAGCAAACATGTGAATTTATTTTTCACAACAGTAAACCTTATATTGTGTTTTGTCCCAGTCTTAGGATTCTCAGCAGTTAATAGAACTTCTCCCAGTGGAGTCATCTTAGTACCATTCCACATAACAAGCCTCTGTTTAGTGGGTAACAGTTGTTCTTGCATCACAAAGCGTTGACATATTGTATTCACATCAGCTGCTGTGTCTAACTGAAATTTTACCATTTTTCCATTGATAATGAGTTGTGCAGATGTACAAGCTTTGCTAGACTTCACACAATTAAGAAAAACTTCAGAATCTTTCACTGGCTCTGTGTGAACAGTATGAACTTTCTTGCATTTAACTTTGAAATGGTTTCTTCCCCCACAGTTTGAGCAAAACTTCCCCCATGCAGGACACTTTTTCTTAATCAATAGATGTTTCTGTCCACAGTAATGACAGGCTTTACCAGTATGCCCAGTGTCTCTCTTGGGAGGTTTATGGTTGAGTGATTTTTTCTGTACCTTTTCAACCCTTGCTTCAGAAGGTTGTACTGTATTACTCATCTCTCTTATGTCGTTTCCAGTTTGCTCGAAGACTCTGCATATGTGAATGGCTTTCTTTAGATCGAGGTCAGCTTCTCTCAAGAGTTTCTCCTGTAACCTTTTGTTAACAGTAAAGACAATTTTGTCTCTTATCATACGATCCTTGTCGTTAAAGTTGCATAAGTCTGCCTTAGTTCTCAGTTCAGTCAAAAAGGAATTAAAAGGATCTTGAAGAGGTGTGTTCCAGAATCTGAACGTATGTAATACTTCATTGCTTCGTGAGCTGCAGTGGTTCTGGAGCAAATCGAGAATTTTTTTAGGATTAGAATGGTCTCCTTCCTCTGCCAGTTGATCAAAAACTTCAACCGCTTGAGGTCCAGCACAGTGTAGAATAATGGCCGCCCGAACAGAATCAAGTTTAGACGTCACTTCAGATGCATGCATGTATAGATCTAACTGTCGTCTCCATTTACGAAATGTGTCTGATTCGACGTTATTTATGTCTAGGCAGGGTGGTAACCGAAATAAGGGCCGTTCTGCCATGACGAAATGTCTAATAATGGTATGCAAGCAAACATCTCTCACCTCAAGTCTGACGTCAGCACACGTGTTACAAGTATTCAGCAGAATAGTCCGAATTCTGTAGAAATCCCACCGCTGCCACCATTTTGATATTTACCGTCGTGTATAGTAAATATTGTTAAGATATAATGAGACGTGGCTGGCTGTCATACATACTCACGTTACGAAGCATAATCACTAAGGCGAACACACTGACTACATAGGACGCATATTTAATCGGACATCCTGGAAAACAGGAAGTAGATTAGAAGGTAAGCAGAAGAGTTCCCGATAAGGGCAAGTAACTCTAGTCGGGAAAACAAACCAAACATTGAAACAGGATTATATATACAAAGACCATATCAACAGCACTAAAAAGCCACAAATAATTTTTCAAGGAGTTTATAGCTTGCAGTCAAAAATGTAACATCAAATTGATAAAAAGCATGGGGCGCTTAAGCGCTTATCTTATATTTTATCCATAAGTGTGTAATGAAGTATAAGGCAGAAGTTAATTTCATGTAGAATCAGCGCCCCAGGCTTTTTGTCAATTTGATGTAACACTTTTTGGCTGCAGGCTATAAACTCCTTGAAAAATTATTTGTGGCTTTTTAGTGCATTAAAAGCCTGTGTTTAAAATATGTTTTAAAATATTTTTTATTTTCTTCTTTTTAGTGTTTTTTTGTTTTTTTGTTATTAAATTTAAGTCAAATGTAACTGATCCGCTAATGACATTATCAGTTTGCGTTAACAAGTCCAGAGCACAGGAGGAGGATTTCATTATTCAGTATATTACATTGAAAGTTAATATTTTTGTGTGTGTTATTTAAAAGAAATTTTTTATAAGAGTAGTAAATTACATTTTTTTTAAAATGTAGTTGTCAGTTGTGTGTATGCATGTGCACGCGTGTGCGATAGTGTGGAAAGGGGGGGGGGGGGGGGGGGGGAGAAGAAGTTTCAATATTTCGCTCGAGAGACAATCTTGTTGGAAAGAATACACCTAGATTATTTGCAGTTATCACCCATTTCACTGATGATACAATACAAACAAACAATATTAATTTTAATGTTATTCATTTTATTATTTTTACGACTGATTATTGTATTGTCATTGGGAATACACAACTATGCCAATTTTCAGAGCTATTGTTAGTGCATTAAAAGCCTCTGTTTAAAATATATTTCATTTTCTTCTTTTTAGTGTTATGTTTTATTTTATTTTTAAATTTACGTCAAATGAAATTGATCCGCTAATGACATTATCAGTGTGCGATAAACGAGTTCAAAGCACAGGATGCAGATTTCACTACATTTTTTAAAATGTAGTTATCAGTTGTGTGTATGTCTGCGCACGCGCGTGCGATAGTGTGTGTGTTGGGGAAAAAAAAGGGGAGAGAGAAGTTTCAATATTTCTCTCAAGAGAGACAATCTTGTTGGAAAGAATACACCTTGATTATTTGCAGTTATCACCCATTTCACTGAGGATACAATACAAACAAACAAAATTAATTTTAATTTTATTATTTTTACGACTGATTATTGTATTGTCATGGGGAATACATAACTATGCCAAGTTTCAGAGCTATTGCTCATCTGGAAGTGATTGAAAAATTGATTGCAAGAAGGTGACAAGAGAGTGACATACGTTGCAAGTTAAAGAAAAGGCTGTAATATTAAACATAGGTAATTCTATCGTCTTGTCAAACTGATTACTACGTAATCTTACAAAACACGCCAGTCCCAAGTCACTGTTAAGATACAGACCAGGTGATCGAGGTGTCTAATCTCCTCCTCTGTTGTAGCGCTGACTTTTCGCAATAAAAAGATAAAACATGCCAGGAGTGGCCGAGCTTTGCAATCTGGTGTTATCTCAGGGGAACGTACGTCCGACGAAAGATAATTATCGGCAAATAAGAAGAGAAAAATGGAGATTGTGAAAGGATGAACAGAAACAATGGACGAACGAATATGACATACTGTCACATTACGTAAGGAGCTACAAGGAAAATAATGATACGAGTGCAAACGATGAAGAAAGAAGACAAAAAAATATGCTCATATTCTATATGTCTCGACATATACTTGCCACTATATATGCTCATTCTATATGTCTCGACATATACTTGCCACTATATATGCTCATTCTATATGTCTCGGCATATACTTGCCACTGTATATGCTCATATTCTATATGTCTCGGCATATACTTGCCACTATATATGCTCATATTCTATATGTCTCGGCATATACTTGCCACTATATATGCTCATATTCTATATGACTCGGCATATACTTGCCACTATATATGCTCATATTCTATATATGCTCATATTCTATATGTCTCGGCATATACTTGCCACTATATATGCTCATATTCTATATGTCTCGGCATATACTTGCCACTATATATGCTCATATTCTATATGTCTCGGCATATACTTGCCACTATATATGCTCATATTCTATATGTCTCGGCATATACTTGCCACTATATATGCTCATATTCTATATGTCTTGGCATATACTTGCCACTATATATGCTCATATTCTATATGTCTTGGCATATACTTGCCACTATATATGCTCATATTCTATATGTCTTGGCATATACTTGCCACTATATATGCTCATGTTCTATAAGTCTTGGCATATACTTGCCACTATATATGCTCGTATTCTATATGTCTCTGCATATACTTGCCACTATATATGCTCGTATTCTATATGTCTCGGCATATACTTCCCACTATATATGCTCATATTCTATATGTCTCGGCATATACTTGCCACTATATATGCTCATATTCTATATGTCTCGGCATATACTTGCCACTATATATGCTCATATTCTATGTCTCGGCATATACTTGGCACTATATATGCTCATATTCTATATGTCTCGGCATATACTTGCCATTATATATGCTCATATTCTATATGTCTCGGCATATACTTGCCACTATATATGCTCATATTCTGTATGTCTCGGCATATACTTGCCACTATATATGCTCATATTCTGTATGTCTCGGCATATACTTGCCACTATATATGCTCATATTCTATTTGTCTTGTCATATACTTGCCACTATATATGCTCTGAGATTATGTTTGAAGTATTTCACTGCTACCCAGTGGCGTGTTTTGCGAGAGCGGTGGTCCGCTCCGGGTGACAATCAGGTACCATCGAGAGAATTCAGATACAAGTGGAAGTTTTCAAACAAAAATGAAAAATTCGCCAAACTAAGGAAATACTAAAATTTACATCTCATCTGGAGCGTCGTTTATATTTTGTCCGCGACGCATCTTTCAAAATATAATTCCTGCTGTATGTGACATCATTTCTTGGTTCGATTTAAAAAAAAAAAAGAAAGAAATTTTCTTTCTTTAACGATGATTTACAGCGATAACTCTTTATTAAATATTTATTGAATTCCAATTAAACATAATTCATTATTACAACACACATTTGTATTATCCAATAGAAAATGACTATTGTTATTCCAGGTACAGTCTTTCAAATTACTAATAAAAACAAACAAAGAAAACACTTCGCTATGGTTTTTCTTGCAAGGAAATTAAAATCAAGAATTGCATTTAGTGGTCTGTCCCGTTTAGTTCCCGTGGCCCCGGGGGGGGGGGGGGGGGGGGGGTGTCTCTTATGAAACGAAGAAATAGTAGGACTAATGCTCTATCAGGCGTGTCGTATAAGGTGACTAATATGATGTTGTATATGGGAGGGGGGGGGGAGCGGACTGGCAATCTCATCGTGTAAATCAACTTCCTACAGAAACCACTGCTGTATGAGTATGTGAATGCCTTGTGCAAGCTTCTTGCAAGGGGCCACCTGCAGAAGTTGCTCCATACGTAGCGGAAAGAAAAATGACGGTGGTGATTCAATGGTCGTGTCTATATTTTCTCATCTGCCGCAATCTGCACATCTTAGTCCTGGTGTATAATTTCTCTATCAATGCAGACTTAATTTTTTGAAAGAAACGGTTGCGCATCTATCGGCAGACATTTTCTGTCAGCACTGTCACTGAGAGAGGGCTTCGCTAATGAGAATGATAATGGAGATGTAGCTCAAAGAAGTTATCCTGAAACATTTTCTAGCAGACGACATGCGCACGTGCATCTTAAAAGAGAAGGACTTGACATAACATCGCCTTACTACTGCTTAGTTTCATCTCTCACTTTTGGCCAAAATTGACCTGAGGTCATAAATCGACATAAAATAGTTTAATCTATCATCCTACACGCTGTCTTACAGTTGACAGTTTGGATCATCATGCAGAATTTCACTTTCATGTGAAATATACTTCTTTTGAACTAGTAACCCAAAAACTTTGATCGCGTTTTTCTGATAATTAGCTCAAGTAGAGATGGACTAAAGTAGAACGTATGCTATGATAAATCTATGCCGTGGTCAAGGATATGGCAACGCTAAAATTATTGCCAGAGTTCATGATGGTGCTCATGCAAAGACTAAATAGATTAGTCTCAAGGCTTTGTCTGTGCCTTGTGCGAATCATTCTATGAACCTTTGCGGAGAACACTGATTTGGAAGTACTTCTTCGTCTGTGATTTATATATATCTTTCTTTTAGTTTCGCCTCATAGTTAGGAAATTGAGATGGAGAATATAGGCAAGACAGCCAGAAGACTTCCCCAAGCAAAAGGAAGCTCTCATTATGACGCTCTGAGCACGGCGAAGACAAATTTTGAAAAGCTGTCCTCAACCATTTAAATACTGTGTGACCCCAAAAGAAAATATGGACAGATGAAGGTCAGCTGAGATTGCGCTGTCAAATGTATGTGATTTCTTTGTTTTGAGTTATCTTTCTTTTCTCTGGTGGGAAGTTCTGGAAGATATTAATCTCACAAAAAAAGTTTGCTTCTCCAGCAGGTGTAGTTAGGATTGGAAAGTGCATTGAGAAGCTCAAAGAGAAATCTGTGTCTTGAACATCAGCTGAGTGAAATTGTGGAGACGGCCAATCATTACACAAGTACAATGTGGAAAGAAATGGACATTTCTATGAAGACAACAAGAAGAATGGGCTGCATTTGATTTTATTAATTGCTTTCGTCAAAAACTGGAGATTCTTGCTAAGGTAATGAATCAAATTCTGTCAATCTTCGTTGTTATTGAATCACATACTTTGATTGTTTCAAAAGTAAAAGACTTTCGGAACTATATTCCAAATTTTACTAACATTTTCGCTGCATTCTCTGATGAAGATATCATTGTGGAAATTGGACGGCGTCAGTGGCATTTGAAAGCTGAAAAAATCAGCGCCGAAGAGGCAAAGAAATGGACAGCATAGTTTTTTCTTGAGTTTATTGTGAAATATTTATTTTGCGAATCTCTGCCAAGCTTGTCACCGTGTTTGAGATTACTTCATGCGAAAGAAATTTTTAAAAATTGACATCGAAAAAAAAACATTTCTTTCTCAACCATGTATGTATCAGGCAAGATGAACGAATCTGGCTTAACTTTCAAATGATAATGAATATGCACAGGAGAAGCATGTTGATCAGGTCAATGATCAGTGTTAAGAAACTAGGCTGGAAAGCCTTAAATAAATAATACACAAAGATATTTTTCAGGCACTCGTGAGAAATAAAGAAGTAGAAAACTTGACAACAGTAAAAAACAACAAAAGTGATGGGCTTACCGGGAATTGAACCCAGGACCTGCCGAACGACCCCACTGCCAAACCACGGGAGCGAATCGGTACTATCCTCTCTGCCAGCTAGGCAGTGGTGTCGTTCGGAAGGTCCTAGGTTTGATTCCCGGTAAGCCAATCACTTCTGTTGTTTTTCTGTTTGTCTAGTCTTCTACTTCTTTACTTCTCACTAATGCCTGACATGTACCTTGGTGTATTATACTAGCCGCCATTAAAAACGCATCGAAATAGTGACATGTTTTCACTGTTGAAATGTTTATGCAAGTGAGCGATTTTCAAACCCCGAAAATGTGCAAGTGATGAAGTTCATGTATTCCCATTTTACTGTCGATGTGATGTTTACTTAAAATCTTGCGTGCTTCATTCTGGCTTTATTAAAAGTCGAATCACATTGAAATTTGGCACACGCATTAGTCAAGTTTCAGCGAGTAAAAAGCCATTATCTGTTTTCATCGAAAGAAAGTCTGTTAATGTTTTTGTCATGCCTCGACTGTCGTCACAAGAGCGATGGCAAGCTGTTGGTATGCTCAGCAGTGGAATGGCGACCAGAGAAGTTGCCAGACATTTCAATTGTGACCAGTCTACTATAGTGAGGCTGAACCAGCGATTTCGGGCGACAGGTACCACCAATGACCATCCCAGGCTTGGTCAACCTCGTGTAACAACACTAGCTCAAGATCGCCAAAATCTATTGCTACATCTGCGCAATCGCTTCCAAACAGCAACTCAGACAGCAGCTCATACACCTGGCACTCGGTATTAATGATGGCTGTGACTGAATGACAGTGAGTGCGACTTTTGATTTTACACCTAGGTTTGACAACTGCTTAGGAGCCGGTTCTGAATTGTCTCATGTTTAATAATACAGCAAATTTGGGTTAGTAAATGGATCAGAAATGTAAAATCCGTGGTTTCATGTATTTTAAATTTAGCACAACGAGTTGTGGTTCATAAACTAATGCGTTGCGTTTTTAATGGCGGCTAGTATATTTATTTATTTACTGTTTACAGGCCTCAGGTTTCCCCACCTTGTGTGTTTACTCGAAAGCCTTAAGAGCGGAAAATTCTTTCTTATTGTGAATCCTCTCTCTGTTTACATTTGAAAAATAGGCTGGGATTTGAGATTGAATTTATGTTTGTTTGTTTGTTTTTTCAAAATTAAATAAGAGGGAGTATTACTGGGTGTTTGACGTCCTACATTTTTCTTATTTCCAATTTTCTCATGACAACTGCATTTTAAAAATTTCAATTAGAATATTTTTTACTGTATGTTTATTGTTTTAAAATTTGTTATGGACGGTACCATAGTATGTTTCTGTCCTGAGTGCCAAAAACTTACGTACGCTACTGCAGTATTGTTTTTTTTTTTTTTAATTTAAGAAAGAGTACATAATTCTGCAACCCCAAACAAATCGTAAGAATATTCCATATTATTGCCCTTGGCAACAGTATATATATGAGCGCACACTGCACGTGCGCATGTCGTCTGCTAGAAAATGTAATTTGTTGTTTGTCTGTCCTTTAGACTTATATTGAACACATGTCATGTATACCGCCGTTCAAACTTCAATACGTTTATTTTTATTTATGTCCTTTACGCAAATATCATACACAATTTTATTATCTTGCACTAGATTGTTTGCTGTAGAGATACAATGCTCACCCTCCATCCTCTAGGAAAAACTTTTTTTTCCCTTGAACGTGGAATACGTGGAATCCCCCCAAAGCACGATTTCATTGGTGGAGCTATCAGCAATCGCGCAATTTGATTGGATTACCAGATCAATCGTCGGGTTGCTTGAAAAAAGTGCGGGGCCCTCGCGCGTTCGTCTGGTCCAGCGAAGAATTGGTCAAATTCAGCCCTGCATGCTCTCAAATTTAACACCCCTGTACTTCCATTCTCATATATAGGCCTACCAGCAGTTTTTACAAGTAAAAATCTTGTTACTCTTAACTTTCTAACCGCCGTCTTCTTCCCTTACCTTCTTTAACATCCAGAATCCTTGAATATATTTGTAGCTAACACGATACAATTCCATTTATCTATAGGGGTCTGTCTGTAGTTACACTTCACAGCTATTTCTAGTTCTTCTTGAGCTGCCCACCCATCTTCTAAGAAATTAATGCCACGTTTGTCTTATTTTTAGCCCATGCATAAGAAATGTGAGGGCTTTCTCGTGCACTGAACATCAAGTTTCAACTCTAAGTGGGGGGTTTTTTTTTCAGTTTGCGAAGAGTTTTTGGTTTTTTAAAAACTCCAGATACCATTATCTATTTTTTTGTTCTTTGCCATGTATTTTGCGTTTTTTCAAAAAGCACATTCTTTCCTATTACTTTCATTGATTTGTCGTGTACTAGCCGTCTCATAATGTTGACTATCGGTTGGGGCCAATAATTCATGTATTTATTTACTTGTTCTTGTTCACAATTCATTTATAATTATATATCCATTTGGTATATGAATAACAATATGTGCATTTACTTACTACTTACTTAGTGGTTCCTCTTCTACCGTGAGGTGTAGAGATTTGGAAGAAAGAGCGCCATTCTATCCTATCGGCTGTCTTCCTTCTGGCCTGGTTCTATTCTAGTCCTCGGTCCTTCAGAGATTGTCTGAAGTTGTCATCGCAGCGGACTCTGGATCGTCCTGGAGGTCTGGACCCCTGGCTCTTAGCCTCCCATACCTGCCGTGGCAGCCGATCTTCTCCTTGTATTTATTTGGTATATAAATAGCAATATACGTAATTAATTATAAATAATTACAATGTATGTATTGAGTTGGTATATAAATAACAGTAGGTGGGCGACCGCAACTGAGGTTCAAAAATGTGTGTAAGAGGGACATGAAGGCAATAGATGTAAATCGAGCAAAATGGAAGGGTTAAGCTGCCGATCGCACCAAGTCTAGTGACGGCTCCACCTCAGATTGGGCGAAAAGAAGCTCTCACAACAAGCAGAAGAGAAAAGAAGCTCTCACAAGAAGCAGAAGAGAAAAGAAGCTCTCACAACAAGCAGAAGAGAAAAGAGCAGGCCGAAAGGAACACTAGGAAAAAAAAAAAAACAGCTGAGGGCTATCACCCCAGGGGCGCATTCCCATAGTCAATTCGGACTGAAGGGGGCTACTACTAAATAGCAGTATGTATATCAATATGTATAAAATCCCAGCTTTTTCTGTCAGTAAAGATAAGAGATGCAACTTTGGTTGAAAGTTAGACATTAATTGTATTGTTTCCCTTATAAGTACTCTCCCGAAAATAGTAACACTTACCAAAGAAAAGTGCGTAAATGACGGTGTGCACAAAAATATTTATAGAATGTGTGATCCCGTATATACACATTGGGATCCTCGCTGCTGCTACATAGTTCGTGTACTGTGGTGACGCGCAGTGGTTTTTAAAAAAAACTTTCGAATAAGTAAAATTGCCGTTAGGTATTGGTGCTTTTGAATTTAATTCCTGTCTTATCACGAGCTTTTACACTAGTATTTAAGAATGATGATATAACATACTCATGAATAGTTGTCTTCGTATAGTTCTCGGGGAATTTGATGTGATAAACAGAAAATATGACTCCACTGCTGTAGGAGCATGTCAGTGCTTGGTACAGGCTTCCTGAAAGGGGGGCCAGCTACAGTGGTGGCCTCAAGCTCCGTAGGGAGCACAAAGAGAAATGATAATAATGAAGACACTGGAATAGATCAAGACCATAACTCTTAGTTATTGTTGTTCTTGTTGATCAGAATCGACGTCATTGCACGCCGGGCAAACCCCTCAGAAAATGTCGAAGGGTGTAAATGCTATTTGTCACTGTTGCGCACTGGTTGTGTACACCCCGGATGCATCCTCTCATACGTCCATCCCTGCTGGTCTTACGTTTGATGCCAAATTCCAGCAGTCTTAGCCTTGATGATTCATCGATTGCAGTGTCATTCTCTAATAGGCTATCATTAATTGCTCTCATGATCTCTCCCTTCTCCATGTCCAGTGCACCTTCTATGGGTGCTCTTGGAGCTAGTCTGTCAGCTCTTTCATTGCAGCGTACCACTGCAAGACCATGAAAGTAGATCCACTCCAGTTCCTGAAGATTCGTGGCTTCTATGGAGGTTTTCCATTCATGCTGGAGCCATCCACTTTGGAACGTCCGAAGCATGGATTGTGACTGATACACTAATTGCCCTTGTTAATGAAGTCTCAAACAGCCACCTTAAAACAGCAGTAGCTGCCTCTACCTACATTCCAATACTGGAGGTTAATATCGCGTAAGCCCAGCTATGTTCAGCGACGATTCTGCGCTTTACTCTAGCAGAGAAGCCTCACATAGATTTCTCACCACGTATTACAAACCCATCAGTATACACAGTGGCTTCATCATCTCCAGCATGATCATTTATCAGCTGATCAATTTCCAGCTCTGCCCTCCCATTGGCCCAAATTCTGCATTCTCTACCAAGGATGATGATTTGCTGGTAGTTCGTCCAATTCTCACCTGACTTACTCCACTCTTTTCCCTTGAATACATTTTCAACTTTGGTCTAATGGCTGCCTCTGCCTGCGCCATTCATGATATCCCCCTCTTTATTCTTGCTCCTTTGATGTCAGCCACGTTCCCATGCAGCGGATTCCGTTAGTCCGTGGTTACTCGCATATATGCCTTTGCCTGGGCCATCGCATATCTGGATCTAAATGACAGCAATCAAAGCATGTGCCGCATCGTCATAATGGGGAATATCTGGAAGGTCTGCTTTCACTATGGAGTTGTTCAAGGAGCACCACATCACGCAGGCCTTGTTGAGATTGACTTCAGACCCAGTTTCCTTGCACCATTTAAACACCACATGTAGTGTCCCGTGTATGCTATTGACCATTTACTGTCGGCCAGAGCCAGTCCTGTACACGATTATATCATCTGCAAAAGTCAGTGTTCGGCCCAGCCCAGTTGGCTGAAGGGTGGCTACATTTTCTATGTAGATGTTAAACAGCACCGGTGATAGTGAAGAACCCTGGGGTAGTCCCGGGGAAATGCACATTGGTTCTGTTGTCCATATTCCCAAGCGAAACACAACTGATCTCTCATCGCAAGCCATTACACTGTTCATTAAGGTTTCACAGTTTACACTGTTATAAGCATCCTCTAGGTCAGTTGCTACAGCAACCGTTTCTCGTTTACCCAGGTACCCATCAAACACATCATAAGCAAAAGTTGCAGCGTTACCCCATGGACATATAGCTTCCCACGGTATCAGGGAGGATTTGTGCATTTTCTAATTAGCCCCCTTTAGTCATAACTGACAATAGGAATGCTCCTATGAGGTGATAGTCCTCAGCTGCTTTGTTATCTGGTGTTTCTTTCGGCGTGTATTTTCTCTTCTGCTTGTTATCAAAGCTTTTTTTCACCCAATCTGAGGTAGCACCTTAGGGAGCATCGCCACTTAGTGCGATCGGCAGCTTCATCCACCCAGGTTGCTGGATTTATGTCCAGTGTCTTCATGTCTATTTTGCACACAATTTTGAACCTCCGCTGCAATCGCCCGACTGTTCTTTTGTCGTCTGCCAGTTGTTCGTAGAAAATATCTTTGGGGATGCGACCATCTGCCAGTTGTTCGTAGAAAATATCTTTGGGGATGAGACCATCTTCCAGTTGTTCGTAGAAGATATCTTTGGGGATGTGACCATCTGCCAGTTGTTCGTAGAAGATATCTTTGGGGATGTGACCATCTTTGGGGATATCTTTGGGGATGTGACCATCTGCCAGTTGTTCGTAGAAGATATCTTTGGGGATGTGACCATCTGCTAGTTGTTCGTAGAAGATATCTTTGGGGATGTGACCATCTGCCAGTTGTTCGTAGAAGATATCTTTGGGGATGCGACCATCTTCCAGTTGTTCGTAGAATATATCTTTGGGGATGCGACCATCTTCCAGTTGTTCGTAGAAGATATCTTTGGAGATGGGACCATCTGCCAGTTGTTCGTAGAAGATATCTTTGGGGATGTGACCATCTTCCAGTTCTTGAAAAACATTTAAAAAATAATCTTGATCACCTTCTCCTAAATGCCTGGCTTATGACTTAGAAGGGTTGAGGTTAATCCTCAGTTGCAGACACATAAAAAAATTAAGCGAGACAGCAACACGCGAACACAATTGGCTGGAGCATCTATTCATCATTATCATTTTCATTCCCGCTCCCTATGGAGCACTGAGCCACCCCTGCAGCTGGCCCCCTTTGCAGGAAGCTTGCAAAAAGCATCCACATGCTCCTGCGGCGGTAGTTTCTGTGGCAATTTGTTTGACATGATGAGGTTGCCAGCCACATTCACAACCTCTTATTGGTGGCCTTTAGTGGTTCTATTCTTTCTGCACGGGGCCATAAAGCAAATAAGGCTGGGGGGAGAATCCCCAATACAGACATTGACATAATTGCACGTCTCACTGTAACCACTTTCAAATCCCAGCCGTCCTTAACCGCCCTTGACGGTCATGAATCTCCACACAAAAAAGTTGCCCAGTTCTTTGCTTTCCTTCTACGAGAAAAAGATTCCAGGAACCACACGGGGAAGAATTAATCACCACGCGGCTTAAATAACACATTAATCATTAATCGATCAACTTAGACAAAACCCGTCTTATTCCATTCTTGTTAGTCATGTGTATTGACAAACAAAAGAATGGAAGCCATGTTATGAATGATTTACGAGAATGTCAGTTCTTCTGTTTTTGATATTTTCTGCTGAGTACCTTAAAAGTTGGGATATTTACGGCGGCGTGAATGCTATAACTGTGTTCGATTAGTTTAGGCCAATTCTCTCCTGCCACGTAATCCGTCAGTTGTCACAACACAATATTTTCATCAATTGTCACCAGAAAATGGTTTCATCAATTGTCACAGCAAAATAGTTTCAGCCGTTGTCACAAGAAAATGGTTTCAACAATTGTCACAGCAAAATGACTTCATCAGCTGCCACAAAAATGGTCTCATCAATTGCCATAAGAAAATGGGTTTATCATGTCACAAGAAAATGGTTTCATCAATTGTCACAGCAAAATGACTTCATCAGCTGCCACAAAAATGGTCTCATCAATTGCCACAAGAAAATGGGTTAATCTGATGTCACAAGAAAATGGTTTCATCAATTGTCACAGCGAAATGGTTTCATCAATTGTCGCAGCAACATTATTTCATCAGTTGTCACAAGAAAATGGTTTCATCAATTTTTAAAGCAAAATGATTTCATCAATTGTCAAAATAAAATGGTTTTATCAATTGTTAAAGCAAAATGGTTTCATCAATTGTCACAAGAAAATGGTTTCGTCAGTTGTGACAAGAAAATGGTTTCACCAATTGTCACAGGAAAATGGCTTCATCAGTTGTCTCATCAAAATGGTTTCACTTCTTGTAAACATCAGTTATCACAAGAAAACATGGTTTCAAGGATTTATTGTACAATCTTAAAATGTTTAGGGTGTCATCATTGTTGTGTGACAAGAAAATGGTTACAACAAAAGAACAATTGTCACAAGTGGAATATAGGTTTCATAGAGCTAGTTGTTTCATGAAAAATGGTTTATACTTCTTTATAGTAACATAAATTTTTCACCATTATTGGCTTGGGAATACGACGGATTTGTGTCTGGGTTGAAGGTGCGCTTTCGTAAAAAAGATATAATTCTATTTAACAAATGTTGAAGGCGAACCATCAAGAGGAAGACTCGTTTATTGTTGTGAGAAGCACGGACAAGAGAGCAAAAATAAATTTACAAAAATACTTAAAGAATTAAGAGGTATTTGACATGTGGATATATAGAGTAGACAAAAAGTCAGAGTAGAGCTAGAAATTAAAAGAGATTTTGTGGATGATGTAAAAATTAGAGTGGTAATATATTTTGAATTTATAGAGACATGTTGTTGAAAACAATTACAGAAGGAAAATAAATTACCAGGCCTCAAACTCTTTTATATTTGGACTTGCGCCCTAATACAACTGACGGACTTTGTGTCTGGGTTGAACGGTGCGCTTTGCTAAAAAGAGGCTAAACTTCTATTTAAAAAAAAAGGAGGACAAGTTGAAGGCGAACCATCAAGAGGAAGACAACGCTAAATGAGATGATAACGTCAGGAGACGAACACGATAAAGCTTGATCAAGAGCAGTTCTGTAAAAAATCTCCCCGCCTAACGTATAAAAAAAAGCCCTACTTAAAGGTATATTAACAGGTATTGCAATTTTCACACGATGTTTATTCAATGCGGACACGACATCAACATCTACACTGCTCTTCTCTTTCTTGTTGAAACTTTTGATGCTGAATTATCTGTTATTTCGACTTTCAACAAGATGGCAACTCAAAGCAAAATTCTTGTTTACTTTGTCAGTTTAATTGATACGCTAAATTCCTACCAATTTCCAGATGTGTACATTTCTCGTTAATTTTCTTATTTTAACATTGTCACTTCTTCAACGAGCTACTTTTTATTCTTTTGGCGCAGAAAGGGTTTTCTGTTATCCTTGCACTTCTGACTGCAGTCTAGCTTAGCAGTGGATGCAGTGGCGGCTCTAATAGATTTTGACTGGTTCGGATATCAATTGTAAGAACATGTTTTCTTATGCCCACGGGAGCATATATCGCATCAAAGATTTTGTATGGTGCAAGCTATTATCTTTAAGATTGCACTAACAGGACAAAATATGTAATTGTTATAATTTAAGAAACTGAACAATTTCAGATTATAAGAGCTTTATAATTACTCGAAATCACTCGCGCTGAAATGTCAATTAATCCGTAGGTTTGTTGAACTCGCCTTTATTGTTAACCGAACAGATTGATTAGGCTGTTGTTGTCCTAAATGTTTTACAACCAAATTTAGTTTTAAAATAATTGTACTGAACATTGTTTTTAAATTAAAAAACAAATTTACTTCGTTCATTGTAAAAAATTACTGGTTAAATAACGGAGTTGTCTTAAAAACTCTAATAAAATCACAAGATTGTCTCGTCCCTAGTAACACCAATTGGCATCAAGAAAGACAACTCTAGATATCTTGGGGACGGGTGTTCTGTATCTCCACTGAGGTATCCTGCGCATGCGCGTTAAAACATTTTTCAAGCGTCGTGACATCTAGATTTGTGGAAAAAAATCGTTCGCGTTCTTGGGGAAGGCTCTTAGTCATTTCCTGTTATCAGAAAGAATCGGAAGTCGAAGCGCGCGTTATTAAGGTAGTGGGAATGAGAGAGGGTACCATCTACAGAAGTCGTGGAAGAGAGAGCGAGCTTGAGAAGGGCTCAGTGTAGAATCATAGCACGTATAATTAATCAACGGAGACTTGTTATACTTCACTTTTAAAGCATGAAAATAGGGATTTAAAAATGCACTGGTGGGGGTGAGCCCCATCATCCAAATTAGAAGGAGCCAACGCTGCGTGAATGTATTATTATATCTTTGCTTTTCTTATCTTCATTGTTGCTAACCCTTTCTTCTCAGTCTATTTTTGTAAACAATTCGTCTTTTATCGCTGACGCCATAGAGCCAGGAACAGGGGACATTACCATTTCCCAACCTCGATCCCAGCGACACCTCTCGCATTTATTTTCAGTTAAACAGAAGTGAATAAAGACCATCATTTGTTGGTTGTGGGTACGGTCTAGAGTGGAGAAGAGCTCGTTATCTCACAGTCTTTGTACCCTGGGATTTGCGAGTTTCTCGCGAGGACATCAGGTTAACATCATCATCATTATATCATCATCATCCTAATTATCAACATCATCATCAACAACATCATCATCAACATCACTAGCATTATCAACACCATCATCATCACCAACAGTCATCATGATCATCTCAGCCCCTTTAACTCCTCCAAGGAGGATAAGCCTGCAATAAGCTGATGTCAAATGCTCTTGTCCAGTGCCATCAGCTCCAGGGGCTTTCCATTTCTTCCTCACCATTTTTATGTCAGTCTCCAGTTCTTTTCTCCATGTGTTTGTCGATCTCCTTCTTTCCCTCTTACCCTGGGGATTCCAGAACAAGATCTGCCTTGTATTGCTTTGATCATGCTAAGGACGCCATTTCGGGATTTTACCGAAATGCCGGTTGGATTGTTTCATTGTGTGTTTTTTGTGTGTGTACAAGTTTCATTAAGAAAAATCTATATCATGGAGAAAACAGTAAAAAGCTGACACATGTCTATCTGTGCAGGTCACATGACATACAAGTTATTTTTTGTCTAAAACATGATTTTTGCCTCGTTTTGATCCGCGCGTCACGTTCGACCTATACACAAGGTCCGCCGGATATATTAGGGAGCATATTTAAATATAAAAGACCTTTCGGCCTGGTGTATTATTTACCGACAGGTTATGAAACACCGTGCTAACAACAATGTCAGCTGTTTCCCGTGGAAGATGACAACAAGAAGGTGGAAAGCTTTGTTGTTGCTCCAGGGACGACTCCGATCAGATTACGGCCACAAACAAACGACTTCAGGGCTAACCCTTATCAGTTTTTGCATTATAACTAGCTATCAATATGTCTGGTGTACGCCAGAGCTGACAATGAGAGCAGCGGGACTGGTTACATGAGAAGACACTGTAGAGACATCATGTCTGGTCATTGTCATGAAGTATTTAAAGGGGAATTGTAGCAGAGAGAGAGAGAGAGAGACAGAGAGAGAGAGAGAGAGAGAGAGAGAGAGAGAGAGTTTAAAAAAATGATATTTACAGTTAGCAACGGAAGCAGTGAGGAAGAATACACGAGTTAGCGAATCATCACGCGTGATTTCTGAGGGTATCTGAAGAGACAAAGAATGAATCGAACTATTCTCCCTCAAGCATGTCGTACAAGCCACTAATATGAGGTTGTGCATGGGGCCGGCAACCTCTGTCATAATCATCATCATCATCGTGTTCCATTTGCGTTCCTTACGGAGCATGGAGCCACGACTGTAGCTGGTCTCCTTGCAGGAAATATACACCAAGCAGTTATATTCTCTTGTAGCGGTGGTTTCTGCTGTTATGTGTTGTACATGATGGCGTTGTCATCCCCTGTGCCTCTCTGTGTATGATTGTTTGAGTTATTGAATTTTCTGTTGTACATGCATTTAGTTTTGCTAACTTTGGGGGTGGGGAGAATTTATATATACTCACAGTATGTGTCGAATAGGCATCCACTTGTTGAATAAAAAATCATAATTTAATTCAGCCACATTGTGTCGTATAAGGCAACTAAAAGCAGACTGTGAATAGAAGTGAAACATTGGCACAGAAATAACGCTGCAAGAGCATGCGACTACTTGGGGCAGGCTAACTTAGGAATGGCTTAGAGGTTTTGGCGTCCACCTCGAATTATAAAGGTACCGTGTTCCATTCCCAGTAGAGGGAATATAATTTCTGAATTTTTTTTTTTTAGAACCAGTGGTCCTTATGATGTCACTCTTCCGTGGTCTCCTGGGTAGTGAGACTGGAAGCCTAGCCTTCACGGATAAGGGCAAAGAAAGGACGTCCCGTGTGCAAGTTGCGCACGTTAAAAATCCCACAGCAGTTGAAAATCGTAAAGAGTAGGCCATAAAGCCGCTGCCCGTGCAAAATTTAAAAATTAGAAACCTGCCCACCACAAAAAAATATTTATAGAATGTGTGATTCCTACATATACATAGTGGGATTCTCGCCAGTGCTACGGAGTTTTGTGCACTGTGCGGAGATCCCCCTTGTGTGATCTAAGGGATGAAATCGGAGCACTGATAGAATTGTCCGTGTGCAATGAACATGGTCCTTAAAACCAAAACCAAACCAAGGAACGCAAAGAAAAAAGCTAACGATGATAAGACTAATAACAGATGAAACTTTCAAAACTGGCATAGAATACCGTGTCTACTTTTATTAACAGAATACCATGTCTACTTTTATTAACAGAATACCATGTCTACTTTTATTAACAGAAAGACTTAACAAATTGCTCGTAGAAGCCTGAACACAGATTAGTTATCTCATAAAAGTGCCATCAGCTCTATGGTAACCATTTTCAAAACCGCTTTGCTGAAGAAATGAAAAAGCGGGCAATACTTTTCAATAACTGTAGCCTCGACTCCGGATGTAGGTCAGCTCTCAGTCTTATTATGTAAGAAGTAATGGAACTGTTCTTTTAAAACTTACTTGTTTCGTTTTGTCCCCTTTACGATATAAAAGACATAATGCTACAACAGACAATTAGTTTGGAACTGGAGACTGGAGATTTTGTTATTAAAGTTTATAACCGGTAGCTCAACTTTCAACAAGGAGAAGACAGGCTACCAGAAATATCTTTGAAGGTTCCTATCAAACATGACAATGGTGAAGCCGCAGAAAGTCAAGTTATGAATATTATAATTATTATCTTTTTCCTTTCGGAGCATTGAACCACTGCTGCAGTTGGTCTCTTGTACAGGACGCTTGAACAAAGCCTTCACATGCATTGGCATTGGTGGTTTATGTAGCAGTTACTTTTACATGATGAGGTTGCAAAACGTCATATTAGAAGTACGAGAAGTTCAGAAAATAGTTGAAATATATTCCGAAGACATGTGCAAAGTGTTTTGAACGTATTAATTTACTGTTTACAGGCCTCGGTTTTCCCTTCCTTATGTGTTATAAATGTTTATACAATACTAAACCTACCCTCCGTCCTGTTCTTACTGTTCTAAGTCTACTATCATACTGGACACAGTATTAAGGTCTTTGTCTTGTTGGACTGACCTATACTGATATATAGGGGAACAACAGAGGTGATTGCGTCATTAATAGACTGAACTGCCCATGGTAAACTTCCGGTGTTATGTATAGAAGTTCGCACAATTGACCTGTCATCGAAACATCTTTTTTGGGGATGCGTAGATGGCAGGGAGGATAGTGTGATTCGCTTGCATAGCTAGGCGGGGTTGTCGCACGGAAGGTCCGGGGTTTAAATCCTGGGTAAGCCACTCATGTCTGTTGTTTTTCTGTTGTCTAGTGGTCTACTTCTTTATTTCCTACGAGTGCCTGATAACATACCTTTATATTTGTTTCATATTAATTTACTGTTTACAGGCCTCGGGTTTCCCTTCCTTATGAGTTATAAATGTTTTCTTATCATATCTTGACACTTCCTTACTATTACCTGACCACATGACCTGTTGAAAGCAACATTGGCTTCTATTTGTGCAGGTTGAAGTGTTAATATTATTTAACAGCTTCCGCCCGGCAGAAAAGGCGTCAGTAAGTAGCGAGACGATTTGACTGAACAAATGTTTGATACGGCTGCATCGGTAGCAGATAATTGCCACAAACCATGTCTTTCAGGTTTTCCAAAATGGGTGACAGACGGTAATTGTTAAGATGTCAGTTCGCAAACATGACGAGCCCAAATACACGGCCGATTTCACTGGGGTGTCAGAAAATGACAATCTTGTTAAAGATTAAGACACGGAAAGTAATGTAACACTTCCGGCATATTGAATTTATTGTGATAATCAACTTTTATGACTCATATTGTTCTAAACACATAACCAGATAGAGCTATTAAATTAAGATTATGCCGAATCACCTTCATCTGAGTGCTCAGAAAATAGAAGTCATTATTTCCTCACAGAAGGGGCGGGAGAATATTAAGTTCGTGACAGCTTAGATGATCTCAACTGTTATGCTTGCTTTTTTAAAAAATCCTGTGAGGCTCCCTTCTATTCTATATCTCTTCCAAGAGTAATCTTGAGCGAAAGTTGATACCTTTGAATACCCTCTTTATTATACTCTATGTTTGGCCACTGTTTGACCGTTACGGCGGAGCAGGGGAGACAATCCCGTCACACAGAGAGTATGGTTTGCTACTCTTTAAAGTCCTGATAGGATTACGTTCCAGGCTACCCAGCTGAAAGTTGGTACTTGGCTTAGAGAAGGCAAAGACACCTATGAAGAGAACTGATCACCTCCTTCCCACCATAAAGCTGGATCAAGTATAGTGAAGTCTCTAACACTTCACTCCCATGCAGCATTTCTGCCATGGGACTACCTTTATGTTTATTCGCCCAATGACTGTCTGTGACGCCCGTTTCTCCCAGTGACTGTCTGTGACGCCCGTTTCTCCCAATGACTGTCTGTGACGCCCGTTATGTTATTATTATTAAGACGCACTCATGTCTGCACATTACTCGATATAAATGAAACTATATTGTTGCGTGATAAATTCTCGCAACATCGTTTTATTTCAATATCTATTTTATAACGCAAGGGCAACAACTGCTTGAAATTTATTGTCACTTTTCTCGGTAAGCATTTGTCTTCTCGCGTTGGTATCGAATGCAGTTAAGTTTGAGCTGTGGTCATTTTGCGCTGGACTGCGCATGACTTGTCTTGCTTCTTGGTCGATCGGTTTCCGCCCACCACTAGTGGAGTGAGCGATTTGGAATTGCGAAAGAGATGCCTCGTTGAAGAGGGGATCTCCGCTATTTTTTGTTCTGTCAGGGATGTGTAGTCCTCTTAATGGATATTTCGTTTATTCGAGATAATACCTCTAGTGTATTTGCACATGCCGGGAGGCATAATATTTCTGTGTATTTCCGGAAGGCAAGGTAAATTAACATTTTCATTAACTCTATCGATTTTTGGTCGTGAACGATTTCTGGTTCATAGCCTGTCTTCGAAAGTCGTCGTCACGAGATGTTTTCCTAGCTCACATGTCGCTGTATTGTGCTGCATCGGTTGATGCAGGTTCCAAGGACCATTACTTGCTACTTTGTTAAATGAACTGGTTTGAAAAACCTTTATTATCTAGAGGATATTTTTGAGGACATTATTTATACTTCGGCAGACGTGTCTGTCTTGCTGAAGTCAAACTAAGGAGAGTGAACTGATCTCATACATCTGGTTATCTCCTGGCTGTTATAGAAAGGGATGGAGTTTTCCACCTGACTACATTTACAGCACTTTGAAATATAACATGCATCTGACTCATCATTGTAATGCTGTCTACCGTCTATTGCTGTATTGAATGTTGCTGTGATAATGACTGTTTGATGTGCCTACATATTTGCGTAACCATTTTGTCACTGTGGCGTCCACAATAAATAATGAAGAAAAACGTCAACGGCTGTTACAAGAATCATTGACTTTATACGTCGTGAGTTTACTGACGTCCTATGTGGATTGCCCTGTTATTTTTGTATGAACATTGTTTGACTGAACACATCTGCACACTACACAAAACCAGACATGCGGATACCATCCATCATCTATGGCATCACGCATCATTTGGTGGCCATAAGCTGGTTTGATTCTGGTACCAGCAAACACGGGGTCCCTTACCCACTTCATTTTCAACAAGAATTCATCAGCATCCTTCAAGAAATTAACATTCTTCAATACAGTCAACATCTTCAAAATTTTCAAAGTACTCGGCGTTGCCCGGTAAAAGTCAAAATTTCAACTTTTTGACGAAAACAAGAATTTGACAGTACCCGGCGTTGTTACATGTTGCCGGATAACTCGGACTGCTGTTATCTTTTACGCAAGTCAAGCAAGTTGCTGCTGTCAAGGTTCCAGTGCTGTCGTTTTTGTGAAGGTCAAGTGCCGGTTGAAACGGGTTGTTTTCTGAAGAAGGCCAAGTACCGATTTCCATCAACTTACTTTTGGATTAGAAGGTCAAGTGCCGAAACAACTCAACACACAGTATTTCAGAAGCTCTTGTACCATCGTGTTAGCAGTGGAAGCAGTTCAGATGTGCCATCATCGTTGGAGCTTCGCTCTTTAGGACGTTGATTGACATCCGTTTTTCTGCTGTTCTACGATTGGAAGCCTATAAGTTAAGTGGCCTGTTTGTATGTAAACTGTGCCCTTATACTTCTGCTGAGTCTTCTGTGTATCATCTCATTCTATATGTTATATGTCTATATGTTATTTGTATATTTATATGTTTATATTTCAGCGGGTTCTCGGTTGGGTGGTGTCTCCTTTAGATTATGCCACGTCATAGAGGTCGTCTATTGTGAGCGTTTTCTGTAAGGTTTGCAAATTTCCAATACTGGAATTTGCTAAGCGACTTCTGTTGCTATTTATGTTAGCTGTGATGACATGTTTTAATATTGTTTTCGTTATTATTTCGCATTCTTTAGTTTTGTTTTGTTTTGTTTGTATTTGTTAGCCTACTCTTGTCTATAATTTAGTTTCATACAACATTTTTGTTTATACACTGTGGTGTCATGTATTTTGTTTAATTCTATCGCAGATATCGTCACATTTTTTGTGATATTTCATTAATTTCTGCTTTATTTTTAGTGATTTCTGCGAACGTTTTTGTATTGTTGCTGATCTTTGTTATTGTTTACATTGTTATTGTTTACATTGTTTGCATTGTTTACATTTTCAATGTTTACATTCTGCATGTGTTTACATAGTCATTATTTACAGTTATAGTAATTAGTTAATGGGCTATGCTAATGCACTGTTACTACTACACTGATGATAAATGAATGATGAATAGTGTCGTGCACTATTGAATGAGAAGTGCACTTATGATCAAGAATTGAGTGCTGATATTTCATATACAAGTTCTTTGATTGGAGACTTGTTTTCCACAGAGACTGGGATAATATAATGTGATGTGAATATACAAGTGCTTAATTAAGACTTGTTACACTTAGGTTTGAAATAAATTAGTTAATTATTTCAGGTTTTGGACTTATATATTACTCATCATGTCTACATTTGAGCACTTTATTGAGCAGGGTAAATTGCTTGGGAAGACTGGTGATAAGTTAGAAGAATTTGCAACTGCTCGATATGATAAAGCAATGGAAGCTGAACAAAAGAAACTGCAGATGGAAGCTGAACAAAAGAAACTGCAGATGCAGGTGGATGAAAAGAGATTCCAAATGGAAATGGAAAAACAAAAAAGGGAATCAGAAGCTGAGGAAAGAAAAATCTACAGCTAAAGACTAGAAGCTGAAAGAACTTGAAAAAGAAGCTGAGAATAAAAGACTTGAAAAAGAGGCTGAAAATAAAAGACTTGAAAAAGAAGCTGAAAATGAAAGACTTAAAAAAGAGGGTCAGGTTGAGGAAAAAAGATTACAGAGAGAGTCTAGTGAGAGGAAAGAGAAAGCAAAAATGGTCCACTAAGAAGAGGTCTTAGCTTTAGAGTTGGAAAAATTGAAATTGACAAGCATGAGTAATGGTAATGATTCAAACAAGGGTTCATCTTCTGGTAAGGCTATAATGATACTTTTAAGATTAAGTTACCAACATTTAGTCCTTCCAGTGATGACATAATGTTCTATCTGGACAGATTTGAACAAGCATGTACAGCTCATAACATAGACAAAGCAAAATATGTTTATCAGTTATCAGGGATACTGACAGGTAAAGCTCTAAGTATATTAAATATGGTGGATGAACCTGACAAGAACAATTATGAGGTTGTCAGGGCCGCTTTGTTAAAGAAATATCAGCTTAACGAAGACGGCTATCGTCTACAATTTAAAAACCTGTTACCTGAAAATGGAGTTGAATTCTCCGAGTTTATTGCAAGAATACGCATTACTTTCTCACGATGGGTTGAACTATCTAAGACGGAAAAAACTTATGAAGGACTTATGGACTTAATACTTAGAGACAAAGTCATGTCGTCTGTCAATGAGTCTTTCCTTGCTTTCATGAACGTAAACCTAAAACAATAAAAGAAATGGAAGATTTCTGTTGCCAATACGTAACTGCGCACCCACACATAACCATGGGTAACTCTAAGGTGAAAGAAGGTTTACCAGTTGCTTCGGCAGCTCCGTATGGCCAAAACTTTGCTCGTAGATTCCAACAAAATTTTGATAGAAAGAGTAGCGGTAATTTCTGTCAAAATCATGGAAATCAATTTCATGGTGATTCTTCTTCGAAGAATTGGAGACTACCTGATAGTACTCGTTACTATCACCCTAATAAGTATTAGGCATTTCAAAAGAGGATATGGTAATAGAGGTTATTCCTGCCGAAGACCTCAGAACCAAACAAATAGATGTTCGCATCAATGTGAACATGATAGTAATCGTGGAAACTGGAATTCGAACCAGGATAACAATTACAATAGAGACAATAATAACTGCAGAGATAATAATAACTTTGATAACTTCAGAGGTAATAATAGTCGGGGTAGATCTCAACACAAAAAAAAGAGATATCAGCAGGCTAATGCTGTACAACAGGAAACTGAGGGAGCCCGTAATCATGTTGTTGATAGTAAAAACTTTGACGCTGTCACCAGTTCTGCTTTTGACTTTGAGAGAGCAAACAAATGCCCCCAATGCAGTACTTTATTCGAACCGGGTACCATAACTACTTTGAGTTGTGGTCACCCACTTCCCGCTCTTCCTGCTGCTGTTGCGCATGACGGCGGAAATTTCTATTAAAGGGTAATGTTACTCTGGTCTCCTAATAGAACTATTGGTGACAATCGCTTGGTTGATAGTAGGATATTAAAGTGTCCAGTAGAAAAAAGCAGTGGATCCATGTAGTATGAAATCTTATAACATAAGACAACCCCACAGCAGATTGATAGATGCACGTAGTAAAGAGCTGAATTCAGGTGGAACCAAAGATTATGAGTGATTTACTCTGCGACTGTTTCATAAAATTGCAAGATGAAGATGACCCTTTAAAAAAATCTTCGTCTTGCGAAGTGATAGTAGGCACGAAAGTGAGGAAACAAACATTCGAAAGTGAGCATGAGATCCAATTTAAACATTGCCATGGGACTCGAAACATTATGGAGTTTTGCCCGTAGAGAGATTTCATTTTTAATCTCCATATTTTTAGTGCTGCGAATGGAGCATGGGTCAAATCCACGACAGCTGATGGTCTACCTTCAGGAAGACAAATCTAAATTACTGGCCCTTTTTACAGGTCATAGAGAAACTATCTTTATCACTTACATATTTTGTGCGACTCGTTGAGCCTGAGGCTATTCCACTCTTACGAGCATATCTGAAATCGCAGTGTCTTAATTTTTCGATTGGGGTTCAGAGAATATTGTCAAGGTTGCCAGTCACACGCATGTCAACTTGTTATGTTCTGCTAGTAGTATCTACCATTCGTATTAGTCGCCTATTTGGCTTGGTACGACAATGATTGGGGACATGCCTAGTACACGCATTTTCTAGTCTTTCAGTGTTTACTTCAGGCGCGGCGTCCACGGGCCCTATGGTAACTGCACGTGACATTGAGCGATAAAACTCAAGGTTTGTGTGTGGTTAGACATAAATATGTTGATATAAGAGAGAGAGCAACTGTGTATCAGAGAGAGAGAGAGAAGAGAGATGAGAGAGGTGGAAAAAAGAGAGTAGAGGTGTGTGTATTGAGAAAGGTATGAGAGTTTGAGAGAGAGAGGGAGAGAGAGGATGAGAGAGAGGAGAGAAGAGAGAGATTTACAAATGAAACACGTTTCTGTTTTTACCAATTCTTTCTGGGGACGAAACATCGACAAGTCTAGTTTACAAACATTTCCGGCCTTGTCGACAAGACAACACACATACTGTCACGAGAAAATGAGAACTTAATTCTTTACCGAAGGCCGTATAAGTGGAGAATACCCTTGGAGAAATGATTCAAATATAAGGACTTCACATTTAGTTATTAGTGTCCGGATTTACGAATTTTGTCGCAATAAATTGAATCAACAACACTCCTTTGTTATACTGTATAATTTATATTTTCACGGAACATTTGGCAATAGTGAAAATGAAAATCTTAAGCTGTGTTTGTACCTCCTAGGTGTTATTTCTATCATGTATTCTGTTTGGTGTTCATGAAACGCCCCTGCCACTTTCGTTCGCATGATTGTGTCGTGTCACATCGTGTCGTGATGTCATCGTACTTAAGATGACATTCTGTTCTTCAGTGATACTGATAGTCACTAATTTTAGGGTTATATATGACTTTACTGTCACTTCTAGTGAGAAAATTGACAGCAAAACCTTGTGTTTGGTGAAAATCTCTTTCCTGGGTGTGTTGGTTCATGTCTCTTGAAGACGAGAGACCACAAATACTTCCAAAATACTGAACATCTTGTTCCTAAATAACGTTAGGTGTGTGGAGAGATGATGTGTTAGAAGAGAAGAGAGGTCAGAGGTGCGAGAGAGAGAGTGAGAGTTACCTATTTGAGAGTTTCTCGAGAGAGAGATCCATGGGAGGAGCTAGACTGATGAGAGAGATGTTATGACATCTTTCTGGAAAAACGCTAGAAGATGAGAGAGGAACTTGAGTGTTAGAGTACGATGGTTTGGTCAATTCTAAAACGACAAAGATTCCTCCTGGGCGCACATTTCATTCTAGAGACTGATCAGAAAGCTCTTACAGCTATTCAGACTAAGAATTTGAAGAGTTCGAGATCCACTCGATATGCTATAGCTCTTCAACCTTTTCACTTCACGGTACGAGCTATCCGTGGTGCGGATAATGTGATGGCTGACATTTTGTCTAGATGCCCACATGACTCCAACTAATACTTCTGTCCTATATTTCCATATATTACAGAGTCATAACACACCTATATTTCTACACTAGATTAGCACATCTGTACTTACTTTATATGTACACACTATCGTGCTTTGTTGTCATCTTCTTCTGTTCGTTTTTTAAGATGATAGAGGAGGACTGAGTAGTTAATATAAGGGCCGTTAGTTTACTAAACAGCCACAATTATAAATAATGTATTGTACCTTATGAAGCATATTAGTTATTAATTAGCATTATATTGCTTGTACTTTCTCAGAATGTCATTGTTGAGCTGAGGACTTACCTTACTAGTATCAAGCATGACGAGTTCTAGATTGTGTACTTACCCTCGGAATACCAGAGCATATGTCCTGGATCGTCATGTAGTTTAACTTTACTATGTACTTATGTCATTACATGTCAAAGAATGTACTATTTAAATTTTCCTATCAGATTTGTACATCCATTTTTAAAGTCAATATTAGAGTATGCTGTTTAATGATGATTATAGTAACTTGCATACGTATATTGTGTTTACATGCTAACGTGATGTGTGTTGGTGACACCTCCCCGATGTGAATATTTTTTGAGACATATTTATTTTTCTGTTGAGGTATATCCTCACCAGCACTCTATAATTAGCCTATTGTTTGGCAATTTAATTAATTATCAGCGCATAATTCGTGCGTTTTAAGCCGCTTATCGCTTGCTCTTTGATATTGAAAAAAAATATGTTCCATATTTTTTTTTATCGGGAGGAGGTGGTGATATGTTGCGTGATAAATTCTCGCAACATCGTTTTATTTCAATATCTATTTTATAACGCAAGGGCAACAACTGCTTGAAATTTATAGTCACTTTTCTCGGTAAGCATTTGTCTTCTCGCGTTGGTATCGAATGCAGTTAAGTTTGAGCTGTGGTCATTTTGCGCTGGACTGCTTCTTGGTCGATCGGTTTCCGCCCACCACTAGTGGAGTGAGCGATTTGGAATGGCGAAAGAGATGCCTCGTTGAAGAGGGGATCTCCGCTATTTTTTTGTTCTGTCAGGAATGTGAGAGTCCTCTTATGGATATTTCGTTTATTCGAGATAATACCTCTAGTGTAGCACATGCCGGGAGGCATAATATTTCTGTGTATTTCCGGAAGGCAAGGTAAATTAAACATTTTCATTAGTTCTATCGATGTTTTTGTCGTAGACGATTTCTGGGTGATAGACTGTCTTCGAAAGTCGATGTCACGAAATGTTTTTCCCTAGCTCACATGTCGCAGTATTGTGCTGCATCGGTTGATGCAGGTACCAAGGACCATTACTTGCTACTTTGTTAAATGAACTAGATTTGGAAAACCTTTATTATCTAGAGGATATTTTTGAGGACATTATTTATACTTCGGCAGACGTGTCTGTCTTGCTGAAGTCAAACTAAGGAGAGTGAACTGATCTCATACATCTGGTTATCTCCTGGCTGTTATAGAAAAGGATGGAGTTTTTCACCTGACTACATTTACAGCACTTGAAATATAACATGCATCTGACTCATCATTGTAATGCTGTCTACCGTCTATTGCTGTATTGAATGTTGCTGTGATAATGACTGTTTGATGTGTCTACATATTCGCGTAACCATTTTGTCACTGTGGCGTCCACAATAAATAATGAAGAAAAACGTCAACGGCTGTTACAAGAATCATTGACTTTATACGTCGTGAGTTTACTGACGTCCTATGTGGATTGCCCTGTTATTTTTGTATGAACATTGTTTTGACTGAACACATCTGCACACCACACAAAACCAGACATGCGGATACCATCCATCATCATATGGCATCACGCATCATATATGTTATATACAGAATTTGCAAAACTTCAAATTATTGTTCAGTCAACAGACCACGATTATATGTATTGTGTGATATAGTTTCCCATTAATACAGGGTGTTTATAAAGTTCTTCTCCAACTTTAAACCTTAACAATTTGGATGTGCACATGATGGAAAGATATTATACTTAGCATTTGAAAGCATAATGTAGCAAGTTTCAACACACTGCAGGTCACAGTTTTAAGCTTCTTTCGTGACATATCATTCAATTCCGATTTTCCAGTTCTCTGAAAACATTCTCCGGTTGTTGTTTAGTGAATTGCATTAGTGATACTGACCTTACGTTCTTCCAGAGAATGTCATTTTAATGAGTATTCTACAGTTTTAACTTGAAAAGTTAATCCTTTTTTTGCGTCGTTTACACTGTGCAAAGCTGTCATAGGTTAAAGTTGCGCAAGGACTATATAGCACATGTAAACACAGTGAGTACATGTTTACTGTAGTCGTTTTGAAATCTGGCATTAATATTGGTGCGAGAATAAAACCAAAAAACTGTCCGAGAGGGAAAGCGCATCATTCCATAATGTACAGACTATGTTCAAGACCTTCATAACATCGCTCATTTCAAACGCGTGAGGTGAACGCGCATTAAGTGCTTACAACAGATTAAAGAAGTGTTTGAGGTTGTCATTAACGTAAGAACGTTTAATCTTTGTGTTCTTTTTGTGTGTTGTGTGTCCTATCCACCTCCGTCGTCTTCTTCTCATGTCTTGTTCCACTAGCACTTGTCTGGTTCATCATCAGTTCCATAATGGTGACTTTGTTATATCACTTCAATCCTTCTATTCTACGCAAACATCTATTTCTGAAAGTCTGTAGATTTTTGAACTGATATAACACATCGACAAGAAATGAGCCACGAAGATATCAGAAACAGCGGCGGAACTGGAAAGGGTAAGATAGTTTAGACATCTGGCAAGATTAAATCACGTTCTACAAGCAGCAGGTGCATGTATATATAATTTCTGAATAGAAGTGACTTGTAGTAGATAGCAGTAGAAAAAGGTGGATCCACGAAGTATGAAATACATAAGACAACAGCTTGATAGCATGACGTTAACTGAATCAGGAACCGATTATGAGCTCTTCCTGCGAAGTTTCATGACCCTTAAGTGATAGTAGGCACGAAAGTGAGGAAACAAAGAAAGTGTGAGATAATTAAAGACAAACATACTGGAGTATATAGAGAATATTTTTATCTCCATATTTTGCTGCGAATGGAGCATGGATCCACGACAGCTGATGGTCTACCTTCAGGAAGTCTAAATCCCAACATAATTCTTGTAGCCTTCATTTATGTACCAGTTTATTTGACATGACAAGGTTGCCAGTCACACGCACTGCTTCGTATTAGTCGCCTATTACGACATGCATGAGTAAACAGTAGTTCTAGTCTTTCAGTGTTACTTCACGGTAACTGCACGTGACAGAGAGAGTAAAAAAAGGTTGTGTGTGTGTATATAAATATGTATATCAGAGAGAGAGAGAGAGGGAGAGAGAGAGAGAGAGAGAGAGAGAGAGAGAGAGAGAGAGAGAGAGAGAGAGACAAATGAAACACTTTAGTACATTCTGTCCAAGCAACAAGGCCTTGCCTCGAAATAAAAATACTGTAACGAGAAATATAAATTTGAATATTTACGTCCGTTCAAACACACACATACTGTATATATTTTCACGAACATTGGCAATAGTGAAAATGAAAATAAAGCTGTGTTTGTACGGGTGTTTCTATCCATCTGTCTGTTTGTGTGTGTGTGTGTGTGTATGTATGTGTGTGTGAGAGAGAGAGAGAGAGAGAGAGAGAGAGAGAGAGAGAGAGAGAGAGAGAGAGTTTGTTGGGCGCTAGAAGATGGACAGTGGAAGAGAACTTGCTGTTAAGTACGGGTTTTAAAAACGAAATAAGTATTTAAGTTCAAAACTAATTTATGTTTAGTTATTTTAAAAAATTATTCTCGCTCGGTTCTGGTTGGTATGTTGTGCGTTAATAGAAGTTTGGCACTAGTATCTCTGAGCTATACACAAACATTAAGTGAGCTGAGCTATACACAAACATTAAGTGAGCTGAGCTATACATAAACATTAAGTGAGTGTAAGAACATATGTCAGCTTTGGTGCAAGAAGTCCTGCTGAGATGCCAGCTACATTGGTTGCGTTGTGCTCCTTAGGGAACAAAAAGGAAAGGGGTGATAATGAATGATGATAAGCCAGATTGAGTCCGGTTAGACTTCATGCCCGTGATTGGCTGGATAGACAGGTTGAGTTGAAAGTCACATGACAGTGACCGATGGTAAACACCATTGAAAAGGTTGAGATAACATAACTATCTATGTATTAATTGATTTTCCTACTAGTTTATTTTACTTTTATTATATAATAAAAAATTAAATTTGTGACTTTTGACTGTATTTCAGATTTTTATTTAATTTAATCTAGCATTAATAAATACATCTATCTGTCAAGGGACTTTTCCCTCACCCTGATGTGTGATGGGTCGAGGCGGGTCGCGTTGGATGATTTGGGGGGGGCCAGGACCAGAATTTTTGCAAATACTTCTGCTTCTTCTTGGTTCACTTTCAGACGTCAACTTGAATATTTTCAAATATAGCAGTGGTCAACTTGAATATTTTCAAATATAGCAGTGGTGAACTTGAATATTTTCAAATATAGCAGTGGTCAACTTGAATATTTTCAAATATAGCAGTGGTCAACTTGAATATTTTCAAATATAGCAGTGGTCAACTTGAATATTTTCAAATATAGCAGTGGTCAACTTGAATATTTTCAAAGATAGCAGTGGTCAACTTGAATATTTTCAAAGATAGCAGTGGTCAACTTGAATATTTTCAAAGATAGCAGTGGTAAACTTGAACATTTTCAAATATAGCAGTGGTCATCTTGAATATTTTCAAAGATAGCAGTGGTCAACTTGAATATTTTCAAATATAGCACTGGTCAACTTGAATATTTTCAAAGATAGCAGTGGTCAACTTGAATATTTTCAAATATAGCAGTGGTCAACTTGACTATTTTCAAAGATAGCAGTGGTCAACTTGAATATTTTCAAAGATAGCAGTGGTCAACTTGAATATTTTCAAATATAGCAGTGGTCAACTTGAATATTTTCAAATATAGCAGTGGTCAACTTGAATATTTTCAAATATAGCAGTGGTCAACTTGAATATTTTCAAAGATAGCAGTGGTCAACTTGAATATTTTCAAATATAGCAGTGGTCAACTTGAATATTTTCAAATATAGCAGTGTTCAGCTTGAAGCAGTTGGCATCACCGTAGAGTTTTTCCAGGAATGGTACTGGTGATGGCCATATGTGCTTTCTCTGTTGCTCATATGTTGGGCACCTTTGAAGCAGATGTTCAGCAGTCATTTTATCAGTGCCACAGTTACACTCATCGGTAGTTTATACCTTGAACTTTTTAAATAGGTGGTATCCAAGTCTGTTGTGGGCTGTGCGAAGTCTGAAGATTACCACTTGTTCACTTCTGCTGAGCTGGTAATATGCATCATATTTTTGTGTGACCTGGATGCTCTGCTTCCCACTTGCTGCTGTATCTGTGCTTGATAAAACTCTTGACCGCTTCATAAGTTATGCTTGTGTCCAGTTGAGTTAGCTTTACCCTTTTCTTTATAAATACAGGATGTTGAAAATGTAGGTATACACTTTAATAACATATATTTCTCATTTATTATAATTGTTTATGTCATTTATTATTTTATTAGCATGCAGATAGACTTCACTTACATGTGTTTCGTATATTTTTTCTACATATGCATTTATTCTATATTTGTGACGGTATTGCCTCCCCTGCTTTGCCGTAGTGGTCCAACAATGGCCAAAACTCAAGAGTATCTAATATTGGCTTCAAACGTGTCTACCTTCTCACAAGATTACTCTTGGCAGAGATGTAGATAGAAGGTTAATGATTCTTCTATCACAAAGGGAGTCTTCACAAGATATTCTGATAAGCGAAAACAATGCTGCTTTGGCTGAGCAAGTTAATTCTAGAATCTGCCGACCACTTTTTTGAAGAATTAATCAATGATTAGTTTTAGCTCGTTAAGCCTCCACCTCTGATTTACTCAGTGGAGTTCTATTTTAATTAGAAAACTAGAAACATCAAAAATAAACTTTCAACTGATGACAATGATTACATCATTCCTGTCAGACAGAAAACATGTAGTTTCTTACAATAACTCATATTCTAGCCCAGCAGTAATAAATACTGGCGTTCCTCAGGGTTCTATACTTGGTCCTCTACTTTTTACCATATACATTAATGACCTTCCACTTCACATCAAGCACTCATCCTGTGATCTGTTTGCAGACGACTGTACTGTATACAAGAGTGATAGAAGTTGTAAAACACTCGAACTATCGTTACAAAAGGATACATATAATCTGATTAAGTGGAGCAACGGTAATCGTATGCTCATAAATATCATTAAAACGAAATGCATGTTAATATCAACTAGACAAAAATTACAAAATTCATAGAAAACAACACTTCAGATCTACATTGGTACCTTACTAATTGAAAACGTTAATGAACATAAAACTGTAGGTATAATCGTTGACCAGCATCTAAACTGGAACTCACATGTACATGCACTGACCAAGCAAACGGCACAGAAAGTTTACCAGTTAGCTAAAATCAAACATTTCTTAGATGAAGATGCACGAAAATTGTTCTATATATCTCACATAAAGCAAACCTTGACTATTGCTCCACAATCTGGGATTGTTGCTCAATGTCCAACACAAAGAGACTCCGTTCACTACAAAAGCGTGCAGTGCGTCTAGTCTCTGACAACTGCCTCAGTGTGTAGATTTCTATAAAAACCTCCGAATACTGCCCTTAAGAAAGCGCCTTCTGTTTAACAAAGCTAAATTTGTTCACAAAATCCTGTCACACAATGCTTCAGCATATCTGTGGCCAATGTTCAATTACAATGAAAGACGCAGTCTACGCTTTAACAGATTGCAAGTGCCCAAGCCTAGGCTTGACTTATTTAAAAAAAGCTTAGCGTACTCTGCTGCTCATCTTTGGAATTGTCTTCCACATAACCCAAGAAACAACCTCAGTCCCTATTCATACAATCATAGACTTTTTGAATACTTTCTGAATTCTGATTACATGCTCCCCCCCCCCCCCCCCCCCCCCCACCCCCTAATCGGATTATCTTTTCTTATAACATCAACTGTAGGTTCTAATGACGATGTTTGTACTTTTCAACATTTGTTATGTCATGCTTATAAGTAATTAATGTTAATATGAGTGTGCTATATTATTATTTTACTTTACGTTGAATTTCGTGAAATTGATATGTAACATGCATATGAGAATAAATGAATTCAGTATGAAAGGTGAGCGAAAGGAAGGGCAGAATGTTAGACGGGCCTGCGTGCCCAATTCTCAACGCTTTGAAAACAAAGTTCGTTCGTTCGTTCGTTCGTTCTTATTATTCTGGTATAGCTCTGTTTTAGAGTGTGTGTAGTAAATTGACTGAGACAAACATGCAGTAACTTTAAAATGATTAAATCGAAGTTAAATTTGTAAATTTACAAATAACAAGATTTAATTATCACTTAAGTTTTAACAGTTTGAAAATAATTTGAATAGTTATGGATCAAGAAAAAGTTATCATCACAGTCGTGAAAGGCGGTAAATTGTTACAAGAAGTTCAAGTGGCAGTATATATTGAACTTAGCTGCCAATGACGGTTCTGCTCCTTCTGATGTGTTGGTTCTTTTTACACTGCTCACACTCGTCGCTGGTCAAGGTTGTCGGGTGTAGCTCGTTTCCCAGAAATGTCAGGGAGAGTCTACAAAGATGGAACCTCGTCTTAAAGCTTAGGCTACTGTTCCCTTCTTGTTCCAGAGATAGTACTTTCTGCTGGTACCATAATAACTATGGTAAAAGAATAGAAACGAAATGCTGTCCTGAGTATTGCGTTTCCCGACACATACTTATGTGTCCCCTTCCTTCTATTCTACCATCCCTTTTAACTCAGAATTTAACTTCGATGAGAATTAAATTTAATCCCTCGGGATAATACTTTCTTTACATTTAAATTTGTTAGCTTTAGCTGCTTTGCATTACATTTAAATGAAAGGGTTAATAATAGAGATAGAATATGTTTACATTTACATTTCCACTGATTGAAAAGTGTTCACAATATTCTTCTTCCTCTTCCTCGTTCGCCCTGAAAAGGACGTTGGTTGCGTTGTGTCTGTTTACACCGGAGCTGCGATATCTGCGTCTTTCGGCCGACACATCCGACTTCAGCACGGCATTTTTTGGGACCGGGTTTGCCTTCCCTCTTCGATCCCTACTCTCTCAGCCAGACTGCAGTGATGCAGCCTGTTTCCAGGACCACCACTTGGAGGTGGAGTAGGGTCTTGGTCAGCTCTGGTTCGCTGAATTAATATGAAACAAATATAAAGGTATGTTATCAGGCACTCGCAGGAAATAAAGAAGTAGAACACCAGACAACAGAAAAACAACAGACATGAGTGGCTTACCCAGGATTTGAACACTGGACCTTCCGTGCGACAACCCCGCCTAGCCATGCAAGCGAATCACACTATCCGCTCTGCCATCTACGCATCATCAAAAATGATGTTTCAATGGCAGGTCAATAGTGCGAACCACAATACACGACACCAGAAGTCCTTCATGTCTGTTGTTTTTCTGTTGTCTGGTGTTCTACTTCTTTATTTCCTGCGAGTGCCTGATAACAAACCTTTATATTTGTTTCATATTAATTTACTGTTTACAGGCCTCAGGTTTCCCTCCCTTATTTGTAATAAATGTTTGTACAATACCAAACCTACCCACTATCCTGTTCTCACTGTTCTAGTCTACTATCATTTACTGGACACAGTATTAAGGTCCTAAGGGTCTTGTTGGATTCGGCCTATACTGCTTGATAGAAATACAACAGAAGTGATTGCGTCATTAATAGGCTGAACTGCCCATGGAGGACTTCTGGTGTCGTGTATTGTGGTTCGCACTATTGACCTGCCATTGAAACATCATTTTTTTGATGATGCGTAGATGGCAGAGCGGATAGTGTGATTCGCTTGCATGGCTAGGCGGGGTTGTCGCACGGAAGGTCCAGTGTTCAAATCCTGGGTAAGCCACTCATGTCTGTTCTTTTTCTGTTGTCTGGTGTTCTACTTCTTTATTTCCTGCGAGTGCCTGATAACATACCTTTATATTTGTTTCATATTAATTTACTGTTTACAGGCCTCAGGTTTCCCTCCCTTATTTGTAATAAATGTTTGTACAATACCAAACCTACCCACTATCCTGTTCTCACTGTTCTAGTCTACTATCATTTACTGGACACAGTATTAAGGTCCTAAGGGTCTTGTTGGATTCGGCCTATACTGCTTGATAGAAATACAACAGAATTGATTGCGTCATTAATAGGCTGAACTGCCCATGGAGGACTTCTGGTGTCGTGTATTGTGGTTCGCACTATTGACCTGCCATTGAAACATCATTTTTGATGATGCGTAGATGGCAGAGCGGATAGTGTGATTCGCTTGCATGGCTAGGCGGGGTTGTCGCACGGAAGGTCCAGTGTTCAAATCCTGGGTAAGCCACTCATGTCTGTTGTTTTTCTGTTGTCTGGTGTTCTACTTCTTTATTTCCTGCGAGTGCCTGATAACATACCTTTATATTTGTTTCATATTAATTTACTGTTTACAGGCCTCAGGTTTCCCTCCCTTATTTGTAATAAATGTCTGGTTCGCTGACCCTGACGCAAGCAGTCAAGCTATGGGTCGCTGACTGCATTCTCTATTGCTGCATCTTTGGGTCCCGTTCACAATATAAATTGAATATGTTTTTATTTATGTTTACACTGATTTGAAAAGTTTAAAACTTCCATTAAAGTTTAAAATTAATATTTTCACATAGACATTTACACTGGTTTGAAACTGTAAGTATTATACTTAGAATGTACATCATTTCTTTCATCTTTTCCTCCCTGCTTCGTATGGAACTTGGGACTACTTTATGCTTTTAGTTCTCTTTACGAAACTAGCAATAAAGCAATCACCAGCCCTTGGCAGTGGTGGTTCATGAATCATCATTTTATACGCTGAGGTTGCCAGCCTCAAATGACTGGGACATCCACTAGCGATTTTCACATATTACATTTCACATGGCAATATACATATATATGTTAGTTCACATGTTAGTAATGAAATATAGAATGTAACTCACACCTTAGCCTCCTGGCTCACAGACGTTTTGTCAGATGAATAAAAGTCAATAGCAGTTGCCTTATTACACATTACCTGGGTGTCTTAAATTTGACTTTTAATTCCTTCTGAGCTGCGTGGTTTCCTTCAGTTTCCTCAGACAGCGGCTTTTTCATATTAAAATGTATAGATATTTCCTTTTCTGAAATT